>JABFAI010000496.1:0-14947 GCA_013266175.1 Fusarium gaditjirri
CGTCAGACGTTTTTTGACACCCTGAGGCTCCCTTATGGTGAATGGAAATGGAGGTATTATTCGCACCGTGGAGATGCAGGACATTGCTAATCTTTTATCGCCCAAATATTAACGGAGGTTCGTCTCAAAAGTATCTGCCCAAGATGACTTACGCCACAATTGCTAATCCCTGTCAGGTACATAGATATATATCAGATAAGAGAGCCATAGGGGAGATGCTCTATAATAGCCCTATAATTATAGAGCATCTAAGGGATGATCGAAAATCTATTACTGACTATAACTGCTATAGTTCAATTGTGATCAGTGAGTGTAATTTCGCTAGATGTACCTCTGATATCTTATCAGAAGTGGGTCTATTAGCTACAGTCATCTCAGGCAAAGACTTTTGAGACCGACCTCCGAACATGCTGAGTATTAGGACCTCATACTGCGCGATAAGCCAATAGAAATCGACAGTTTCTACGGGACCAACGATCATGGTATGAAACTCCGTTCACGAGGTATCACTGAGATTTGATCAATGACGCAGAAGCCCTTTGGAGCGTCGCCGTGAGTTGGGTGCCGCAATAGTGACCAAGTATACATAATACGTTCCAAGACCGGGGCATCTTCATTGGGTATGACATGTGGTATCCAAGTGAGCTCCTGTTATACCATTGGCTGGAGGACTGCATCCCCAGACGACAACAGTGCAAGTCAAATTCCCACGCTCACTTGTTCCGATTGATGGCCAAACTGGTATCACTACGCGGAATTTCAACTCACTGTTTAGCTGCAAACATCTGACGACCCAAAGTATACTAGAACTGTATGCAGCACGATTCATTTCCAGGGAGCAAAGGTAAAGATCACCTATGGTTTACCGACATAGCATGGCGATAATGATGCCAAGAAAAACGCTGTTACAGTCAAAGCTGCCAGTAATTTAACTTCTGTAACTAGAGATTGCAGTGGTGCTAGGATGTTGAGCGACAAGCACACATTTAAAACGTGGTGGGACCGTTCAGGAAACCCTTCAACGGTCATTTTGTCATTGAGCAACAGTGAATGGTTGATCGAACCAGATCAGATCTGAGCATGGTACTCCGTACATAACGTAGTTTAAGTGGCTCGACAAGCAGACCTGATTCACCAATGACTGTAAAGCATTTCCGCATCTTTTTTTTTCACTTTGATATCTATCTTATGTACAGTCTCAGATTCCTTCTGTTCCGTCCCATTCCCATCAACCTACCTTCCAGACCCCGTTCTCATCGTTCAATCGCCGAATCTAGACTGCAAACAGTAAAGTGAGTTCCCCTTCTCACGCCAACGAGCCCAGGCAACGACTCGACTAGGTCAGGATCCTTGTAAATACAAGGGTACTGCAATTCTTCAGTTGCTCGTTCGGGCAAGAATAACGAGTGAGTTAGATGACTTGCAATCGTTGATTGATTATCATTTCTCTCACCTTCTGAGACGATACAACGAAATCTGTGTAGTACTACCTCAGTACGGTTGTTTTCCATCTATTTAGAATCCTGGTATAGAGTATTCTAAAACACACTTAACTAGTTTACGTATCTCGGCTTGAAGCTTGGCTTCTGGCGGTAGCTGATCTATTCATGCTAAAGCCAAAATACCATGGCCGGTCTCCCGATAGTGGTGTAATAGACTGCAGTCTGCAAACGGTCCAGGCTTGCGGCGTTGATGTCTTGTGTTTATTGTTGATTTCGATGGATGGGATCTACCTTGCACCAATCCCCTTTCCATCAATTAAATGCTTGGCCTCGGTATCCTTTCTTATTTGAGCTTGCCTCTTCCGCTGCACTGGGATTTCCTCTGAATCTAGATCGTACTGCACCTGCTCATATCTGTTCCCATCTAGTCTTCTCGTTTGGCTGTTGCATGCCTGTAACACTTCCGCCTCCACATTGAAAGCAGTGTTTGCTGGTTCTCCTATCACTGTCAATCGCTGACATTTATCCTAACCTTCTCCCACTTTCACTCTTTCGCTTCCTCCTCCACTACGTTGCTTGCTCTTTCTTCCAACCCCATACGCTCCTTCTTCGCCAAGCGATTGTTCTCGAACTGTGGTCCTTTCGCTTCTTATCGCTCTTTCTCATCGAGATCGGTTATTTTCATGCCTTGATTTTACCTACTACCCAAGGTACTCCTTGTTCATCCTCGTTCTCCTCACCGGCACCATCAGTCAACAACGAAACCTTTTGCTGTAGACGAAGCTGTTTGCGTTGCGTTCTTCCAGGTCTACAATCGAATCTTGCACTATTACCACGACTTTTGGGAAAAGCCAACACAGAAAGATTCGGTAGCACGTTATCGCTATGCTTGTATGTTCACTCACCTCGCGCCACTGTACATGGCGCACTACCCATCCGTTACACTACATATTGACATGCGTGCTAGATCAAAGCCGCCCTCATGGCCCTTGGGGCCGCGGTTGTCGGCGCCGTGCCTCCTCTGGAGATCAAGGGAACTGACTTCATCAACCCTGAGACTGGCGACAAATTCCAGATTGTTGGTATGGCCTACCAACCTGGAGGCAGTGCCGGTTACGATCCTTCCAGTGGAAGAGATCCTCTCAGTCACAAAGACGAATGCATGCGAGATGCTGCTCTCATGCAGATTCTTGGCATCAATGCGATCCGTGTTTACAACCTGGATCCTAACATCAACCATGACGAGTGCGCTAGTATTTTCAATGCCGTAAGTGATCTGGCTCAGCCTATGTGGGTGATGTTCTGACATATCTTGTTAGGCCGGCATGTACATGATGATTGATGTCAACTCTCCTCTGCCTGGCGAGGCTCTTCACTCGGAGAAGCCGTGGGAGAGTTACTACACAGCCTACCTTAACCGCACCTTTGCCATCACCGAGGCGTTTGGCAACTACCCAAACACCCTTCTATTCTTCTCCGCCAACGAGGTCATCAATAACCAGGCCACTGCTGAGTTTGCCCCTCAGTATATCCGAGCTGTTACCCGCGATCTCAAAAACTACATCAAGAACAACTTGAAGCGCCAAATTCCTGTTGGCTATTCCGCCGCTGACGTCCGTGATGTTCTGTGGGATACTTGGAACTACCTTCAGTGCGCCGATTCAGAGGACAAGGGTGATATGAGCCGTGCTGACCTCTTTGCGCTCAACTCATACTCATGGTGTGGACCTGAGGCCACCTTTGAGACTTCCTCTTACGACGATCTTGTTGCCGGCTTCAACTCAACCTCTATCCCGATCTTCTTCAGTGAATATGGGTGCAACAAGCCTCAACCTCGTTACTGGAACGAGACTCAAGCCATGTACGGAGACGAAATGACCCCGGTCTTCTCGGGTGGCGTCGTGTACGAGTATACTGAGGAGGACAACAATTATGGCCTTGTCAAGATTACTGGGGACAAGCTTCGCATTCTAGGAGATTTCAACCGCCTCAAGAACCAGTTTGCTAGGATTAACTGGAAGGAGGTCCAATCTCAGCCTGCAAGCAAGAGCTCTCCGAAGGCTCCAGCTTGTAAGGCTAGTCTCATCGAGGATAGCGGTTTCGACAACAACTTTACTCTTCCAACTATCCCCGACGATGCACAAAAGCTGGTCGAGAACGGCATTAAGAATAAGCCTAGCGGAAAGATCATCGATATCTCGGACTGGAACGTCAAGCTTGATGTCAGTAACGCTGATGGCACTGCTATGAAGAACCTTAAGGTTATTCCCCTGAAGGACGACGAGTCCAATGCGTCTGGTAAGAACGACGCAGACACGGGGAGTGAGACTACCGATGACAACAACAGTACCAACACCGACAACAGCACCAACTCAGATGGTGGAGATGCCAAGGATAATGAGGATGCTGCTATTCTCAACCGCCCTTTGGCTTGGATTATGGCTCTACCTTTGGCCGCCATTTTGTTTGCGCTTTAGGGGCCTGTCGGGAACAGGCACAAAAAGCAAGCGGAAAACAAATAATGTGCTGCATTTGGTACTTGGAACGGGAAGTTATAACACGTTTGATTTCTTCAGATACGAAAAGTATATGATACCGCCCCACCATCTGGTAACATGACTACTTCTCAGGCTCAGATTCTGAGCCCGCTCACTAGAAGGTTCTTGAGATCCTCTCGATTTGAGCTTTTCATACAGGTACACCGTTTGTTATTGACTTAAGAATTACATGGACTTGACTGCTCAGGATTGCACAACTTACCATGTGAAAGTAACTGAACAGTAGGGTATACCGAATGTCAAATTCCGAATACCATCCGTACTTGGTTGACTCAGGATTATCATATCCTGCCGCCATTTTGATCATCATGCCGCCATTGCCCAGTATTTGCGTCCATATGATGCAATTCCTTTCCTATTGCCCTCATCAACATGAACTTCCAAAAGCATCACTGTACAGCACACGTTCACGTCCATGCCTATGGACCTCCTTCGAGGTGATTTCTCCATACCCGTATTGGATGTGTTGAAAGACGTCGGGTTTTCATTAATTCGCCCTGATGCTACTCTTTCAAACAAGACTCTGCCTTGATGCCATTTTACACGGTTCGAGTCTCCTCGATTACGCCAGAGACAACATTAGGCATTCCCCTCTAGATGTTGTAAGATGCAGCGATACCAACAAATCAGTCTGGCTTGGTCAACAATAGGGAGACAATCTACTGAAGAAAACTGCACGTAAGTGGATGATACATTGAGTTGTATTTAATATTCATGCAACATCAATGAGGCTTGAAACACGGCATCTTACACACACAAGCATCTTGGAAAACTAAGAGGCTTATTAAATCCATAAGCGTCATCAGATCTATTAGCTTTCTTTCCGTTATAGCTCAAATACTGCCATACACGGCTTGTTCAACCATTTTTGGTCCCAAGCCCCAATAATTGCATCGCACCACCTGGTACCCGTTTGTCTATCTTGCAGTACAAAAAGTCGTTCATCCCTTCATACTATACCAATCCCTGGTAAAGTTTTAAACCCCTTAAGCCTGGAATTCCTGTGCCTTGCTCTCCTCCCACTTGCCAGGGACCAGGGCCAGAGGCACAATACCAGAGACGTGCATCTCAGGGCCAAAGATCTTGGCGTTGAGGCCGAGCTCCTGAGTGGCGGCCTTCATGTTCTTCAGACCCTCTTGGTAGTTGGGACCGGCGCGTCGCACCCAGATGGAAACATTGTGCTCGATCAACTTAGGAGCGAAGTCTCGCAGAGCTCGGATAACACCCTTGAAAGTACTGGCGACGTTGGTGAAGTTGGCAATACCACCACCGATGAAGAGAACCTTGCCCTCATCGCTTTGAGGAGCACGGAGGAGAAGGTCAAGAACAGTTCGAGCGTAGTGGTAGGTTTGAGACTCGGTGGGAGCACCGGAGTACTCACCGTAGTTGGCGAGCTCGTCGGCGAAACCAGCAGAGGCAATGGCATCGGCGTAGACTACGGAAGCACCACCACCAGCAACAAGGGTCCAGATACGGCCCTTGGCGTTCAGAACGGTGAGCTTCAGGGAAGCACCAGTCTTAGCGTCGAGGTCAGCGATGTAAGCCTCCTCCTTGGTCAGCTCACGACCGAAGGGGGCGGGGAACTCCATAGGAGGGCCAGCATCGATGTTGATCTTGCCATCAGCAGAGGGGGCAATGTTGGTAAGACCGAGAGCAGCAGGAGATCGAGCAATGGCCCACTTGACACCACACTCGAAGTCGGCAGTCTGGTCGAGCTTGGCAGCAAGATCGAGGAAGTGGACAGCAGCGGAGGTCTTGTCCTCGTTGGGAATAACAACGAGAGGGTTGATCTCAAGATAAGTGAACTGGCAGTCAACGTAGACGGCATAGAGGCGGGTGATGAAGTCAACAAGGACGTTGTGGACGCCCTGGGGAACCTTCTTGAGAAGAGTAGCAGCAATTTCCTCGTTGGAAGGGTACTCGGCGAGGTCCACGGGGATCAAGAGCTTCTCGGCCTTAGCATCAACATCGCCGACATCAACACCACCCTCGTGAGTGAAGAGGATCCAGTCGCCCTGTAGATAAAGGTATCAGTAAATTAGATCCAGACAGTTTGGCAGTTGGGTGTAGGCCGGCAAACCGGTACTGGGTGTGGGGTTGTTCGCGGAAGGGTCCGAGAAGAACGGGGGTTGTTTCCGACGATTTCTTATCGCGGCATCCGTTCGCCCGTTTCGGTACAAAGAAGGATTGCCGGCACAGGTAGAACGAGCCCACAATTAGACTATACAAGGCCGAGCAGCGAATACAAGTTGCGGCCGGCTCCCTTCTTCTCTTTAGATTCTTCCCCTCTCTTCCTATTCCCTTCTTTCGATTTCAAGATCTTCATCTTAGGAATATCCGACGCCCAAGGAGGAACTCATCAAAAACACAAGAGGGAACAAAGCTTCAACTTACATCACGGACTGAGTTGATGTTGATGTAGTACTCAGTGTCTTGGGGGTGAGGAACAAAAGGCTCGACGAGGAATTGTCTCAATACACCAGTGGTGTGTTCAACCTGCTGCTCCTTACCGGCTCGCTCAGCGACCCAAGCCTTAGCCTCAGGCCAGGTCTTGTTAAGGGCCAGAAGACCACTCTTTCCTCGTCGCTTGATGAGCTGATCGGGCTTGGCAACGAACTTGGCGTCAGGCTGGAGGAGCCAAGGGTAGGTGACCTCAGCCTGGTTCAGAATATCCTCAACATTGGCATCCTCAGGGAAGTGCAGTGAGGCGAGTCTGCTGGGAGGGTTGTGAGTAGTAGGCGCAGGAAGAGGACTGGGCTTGATAACGGGGGCGCGGGTGAGGTGATAGTTGAGGATGGCCTTGCCGTCGGCCTCGAGAATCGATTTGGCGGACATTTTTAATTATGAAAGGAGGAGAAACGCAGAGTTTAGAATGAATTGGCGAGTGTCGGTTTATTCCTCTTCTTCAATTCTGGTGGGGAGGCACTGATTAGCAAATGTTGAGTCTGGTCTGGTTCAAAGATGAACGGTGTTGTTGTCCCGCAGCCATAAAATCGATTCGAATGGTTCAGCTCAGGATTTGGAGTTGAAACAACAGCCAGGGCTGACAAAACGAAATAATGGATTTCACAGCTGTTTATACGAGCGCAAGACTCAATGCTCAAGTTGAGGCAGTCATGATTGCGATTGCCTTTGGCTCTTTGAAGAGAGATGACGACCGTTCGGCGGGGAAAAAAGCACACTCACCACTGTACACGAGCTCAAGTGGGCTGCAACAATGAAGTTGAAATTGAGGATTGGAGGGAGAGATGAGATTATGACAGAGAGACGGGCAAAAAGTCAGGGAAAGAGAAGAGGATGGAGATTGCTCGAGACGATGAGAGAGGTGAGAATGGAGGAGCAAATAGAGGCAGCGAGAGTTTGGAGAGACACTGCAAGTTGAGGAGTGTGTGACTGAGGGTGAGCTCTCTCAAAAAAAACCACTGGACCTGAACTGAAGGAAGCTCAATGGAAGGGGAAGACACCCGAAGCGGGTGGAGTGGAGGGGTCAAGTTGAAGGGGGGAGTGGAGGGGCGCTCGACAACCTGGCCTGGCGTGGCCTGGCCTTAGGGGGCTAGGAGCCTGGGGCGGGCGGTCAGTGGAGGGTACCTGGAGCTACAGAGTCGATCAGCGCGTGGCGGAGGTACCTGGGCCCTGAAATCCATTGGGGACGGGGTCCAAAAAGCGATGAGGGATTGTCAAGTACCGGTACATGGACAATGTCACTCCGACTCCAAGCTGTTGAGGACCAGGGTGGGCCAGGGGAGACGACCAACACCTTGAGTTACGTACGATTCCAAACCGCCGAAAACCGCAGCAGTCAATTTACGCACCGCACGTTACGATCCAACACAATCGATTCAAAATTTCGGAAGCTTTCGTGAGTTATTCGGCCACTTCTTCTCGTGAGTCTTTTTCATTTCTTTTTGAGGAAGACCATGATCCAGACATCAGCATACTATACCTACAGCCTGTAGATGGCCTAAGCACCAGTTGGCTCCGGGGTACGCGAAGCGAGTCGCCTGCCCCAACTACTTGGATACCAAAACAAAAATGGAAGTCTTCCATTTGATGAGATTGGCAAAGATTGACTCGGGTTCCGGGGTTAAGTGCCCATGGCTGACCTTGCGGTGAGTTCGAGGAGGTACCTCAAATTCAAGGTGTGAAGTGAGCCTACGAGGTGACAGCAGCCCAGTGGCTGTTTTGGTGGTCAGCGCCTGTGCTGGACGCCACCCCCGACATGGTCTAAGCTTGATTTCCTGCCCCTCCATTCCCCTCCATGATGGTCCTCGCCTCACCTCAAGCTCTTGAGCTATCCGATTCTATTCAGTGCTATTCACTCCGAACCCACAACTCTACCGGTTGGCTACGGGTTCGGTATCCATCAAATCGCATATCTAAGCCTCCGATGTTCGGCGGAGAGAAATTTCTTTACAGGACAAGCTGTGCAAGCATGCATGCCCTTTTGGAACTGCAGACCATCTGGGGAACATCAATCAGACAGTATAGACAGGCCAGAATGAGGGTAGGGAATTTCAACGCAGTTACAGAGGCAAACGCAGGCTGTTTAGTGACAGTCAAGTTTCACTTCGTTCATCTTTCTAGTCTTGCTATTGTACCAAGCGGTAGGGCTAGCCTCAGTTCAGGCGCCCTTGGCTACCTAATGTGAGCATGTGTGTCCCACTCAACAATGATTCCATGCCGCCTTTCCATTCTCCTATGTACCTTCTTCCCTGGAAAAGGGTCTGGTAGGATTCGGACCTCAACATGATACCACCACCAGCCAAGAAAATCACCGATTTGACCAAGGGCGCCTGATCATGAGCCTGCCAGTTTCCTGAAGCAGAAGCTTACGACATTCCGAGGATGACTGTACCGTCAGTTGTACGGACTAGGTGAACTCAAGTGCCAGTTCATGAAATACCGATGATCTTTGACAGCACTCTGCATGGATAATGCAGGGCATGGGTCGGCTGCACACGAAAACACGGGATGACCCCATCGTTTCACCGGATCACAGTCGACATGTCTCTTTTCTCTTGGCCGCAAAACAATATGTATTGATTCTTTGAGCATTACAGGTAGTTTTCACTACTTGATGGTCTCAAACTTGGCCATTCATAAACTTCTCGGGGCTATAGTGGGGGATAAGCGCCATCACAACGCCTCTTATAAGCGCAGACTGACATGGACAACGCTCCATTCTTCAAGCTCAAGTGCAAACCGCCTGGGCTGGACAAAAAAGAAAAAAAAAAAAAGCCCGTTGATTCAACAGATCAACAAGAAAAAAAAAAGAGGACCCTGCAACAAGTGGCATCCCCAAAGAAAACACATGCCTCTTCCCCAACTGGCTGGTTGATCAAATTCAACTACATCACCCCTTGCCATCTAGAGACATTGGATGCCCATCTGGTCGGCCGAGGAATTCCCCATCTTAGCAATTGAGTTTCTCAAGAGAGATACCACCAACGAGGCAGTAGGCAAAACCCAATTATTGGCTCTCAAAATGTGAGTGAATGAGCTTGTTCCGTCCATCTGCTCCAAAGATATGGTCTGGGTGTGCGGGTATGGGCGATGGGTTGCGTGAGAAACCTGGTGCGAGTGGTGGCTAGTGATGTACCGGGAGGTGGGTCAACAGGGGTAAACTTGCTGCCCCTCGATGTACTGTACCTGAAGTACCCGTTACTTGAACCCCAAGCAGTAGTCCTTGCAGCTGCAGAGGCGTCAACCCCACTAAGTTTTTTGGGTGTGGTGAGACCTCAAACAGGACCCGACAGGACACAGCACCGCGGTGAATTGGTGCTACAGCTGTCCACTGCTTGCTGAGAGAAGCCTCATCGACCCTTGAAAGTCAACCAAAACCAAAAAACCCAAGCCCGGGCAGTCCAGCTCTCACCTGCCCACCTCCCACCTCACCAGAGACGTTCAGTTATTCCTCCTGATTTCTAGGTCCCATCTCATCCACTCACTCCCCTCCCCTCGTCTCGTCTCGTCTCCGACTTTGTCTCCTTCAACTGACGGATCTTCTCGACCGTTTTCTACTCATCTCAATTCATCCCCCATCTTCCTCTTCATACATCTCCTCCCATACCTAATTCCTTTGAGCCACCTTCTCCCCAGAGAGCTCAGAGCGTTTCCTCTCCCCAGCAGCTGACACCTTATTTGGTTCCTCCAGCGCTCTAAACCTTCTATTCTCCCCGCCTTTACTCACACCGTCCAAGTTCGATATTCACAATGGCTCCCGCTTCCTCCAGCAGCCTGTCGGCCAACGACAACATTCAGCGTTTCCCGGCTCCCAGCCGACCTCTGAGCCCTCTTCCCGAGCACGCTCTCTTCACCGACAAGACGCGATGCTTCGTCTACGGTCTTCAGCCCCGAGCCGTCCAGGGCATGCTCGATTTCGACTTCATCTGCAAGCGCTCCAAGCCCTCGGTCGCCGGTATCATCTACACTTTCGGTGGTCAATTCGTTAGCAAGATGTATTGGGGCACCAGCGAGACTCTGCTGCCCGTCTACCAGCAGGTTGACAAGGCAATGAGCAAGCACCCCGATGTAGACGTTGTTGTCAACTTTGCTTCTTCCAGGAGTGTCTACAGCTCCACCATGGAGCTTATGGAGAACCCTCAGGTCAAGACCATTGCTATTATTGCTGAGGGTGTCCCTGAGCGAGTAAGTACATGCCAATTGCGATATGCCGAAAAATAGTTAACAATTACTCTCCAGCGAGCTCGTGAGATCGCCCACGTCGCGAAGAAGAAGGGCGTTACCATTATCGGACCTGCTACGGTTGGTGGTATCAAGCCCGGCAGCTTCAAGATTGGTAACACTGGTGGTATGATGGACAACATTGTTGCCTCCAAGCTTTACCGCAAGGGTTCCGTTGGCTACGTCTCCAAGTCTGGCGGTATGTCTAACGAGCTCAACAACATCATCTCCCAGAATACCGACGGTGTGTATGAGGGTATCGCTATCGGTGGTGATAGATACCCCGGTACCACATTCATTGACCATCTCCTGCGATACCAGGCCGACCCTGAGTGCAAGATCCTTGTCTTGCTCGGAGAGGTCGGTGGTGTTGAGGAGTACAAGGTCATTGATGCTGTCAAGCAGGGTATCATCACCAAGCCCATCGTCGCCTGGGCCATTGGCACTTGCGCTAGCATGTTCAAGACTGAGGTTCAGTTCGGTCACGCCGGTTCTTTTGCCAACTCTCAACTTGAGACTGCTAAGATGAAGAACGAGAAGATGAAGGAGGCCGGCTTCTATGTCCCTGCTACCTTTGAGGATCTTCCCGCCACTCTCAAGGAAGTGTATGACAAGCTCGTCTCACAAGGCACCATCGTTCCCCAGCCCGAGCCAGTTGTTCCCAAGATTCCTCTCGATTACTCTTGGGCGCAGGAGCTCGGTCTCATCCGAAAGCCTGCTGCTTTCATCTCCACTATCTCCGATGATCGTGGCCAGGAGCTTCTCTACGCTGGTATGCCCATCTCCGACGTTTTCAAGGAGGATATCGGCATTGGCGGTGTCATGTCTCTCCTGTGGTTCCGCCGCCGCCTGCCTTCATACGCTTCCAAGTTCCTCGAGATGGTTCTCATGCTCACTGCCGACCACGGCCCCGCAGTCTCTGGTGCCATGAACACCATTATCACTACCCGTGCTGGTAAGGACTTGATCAGCGCCCTCGTTTCTGGTCTCTTGACCATTGGCTCCAGATTCGGTGGTGCCCTCGACGGTGCCGCTGAGGAGTTCACTCGTGCCTTCGACAAGGGCCTCAGCCCCCGTGACTTTGTCGACAGCATGCGCAAAGCCAACAAGCTCATTCCCGGTATTGGACACCGTATCAAGTCCCGAAACAACCCCGATCTCCGAGTCGAGCTCGTCAAGGAATACGTTCTCAACAACTTCCCTAGCCACAAGCTCCTTGACTACGCTCTTGCTGTCGAGACTGTCACCACCTCCAAGAAGGATAACCTGATTCTCAACGTTGATGGCTGCATTGCTGTCTGCTTCGTCGATCTTGTCCGCAACTGCGGTGCCTTCTCCGCCGAGGAGGCTGAGGATTACCTCAAGATGGGTGTTCTTAATGGCCTCTTTGTTCTTGGTCGAAGCATTGGTCTTATTGCCCATTTCCTCGACCAGAAGCGTCTGCGCACTGGGCTTTACCGTCATCCTTGGGATGACATCACCTACCTCCTCCCTAACCTGCGGGAGGCTGGAGCCCCTGGTGCTGAGGGCCGGGTGGAAGTTTCTCTGTAAGAGATGGAGAATGATAGTTCAAATGGGAAAGGAAGAAATAAGGCGTCGAGCATTTGATGATTTTGTGCCCGCCTGGACGCGTCGTGGGAAAAAACCGACGGTCTGTATGAGGATTCCAATACAATGTAACTAGTGCTGGAGGCCGCAAGATGGACCTCCATATTACTCGCTTGATTCTATAGACATGAATGTTGATGTTTACTATATCTTTTTGTGTTACATGCTTAATTTGCCATGATGAACATGACGTGGTGGGTTGAGAACCCTC
The DNA here is from genome assembly GCA_013266175.1 of Fusarium gaditjirri. Lineage (NCBI taxonomy): Eukaryota > Fungi > Ascomycota > Sordariomycetes > Hypocreales > Nectriaceae > Fusarium > Fusarium gaditjirri. The sequence goes on from JABFAI010000496.1 coordinate 12,504, forward strand.
ATCTTTCCAATTCGACTTACTCTTTTTGTGTCAATCCGAATCTCTTTTAGGTGTGGAGCGTTCCTCAGCTCCCAAATCATTGATGATATCCACATCTGTAGCGAAACAGTGCGGCCAAAGATGCCAGATTAAGATGTGAAGAGTTCCGGTACTCTGGGAAGCCCTTCGAAGCAATGAGCACGTCTTGGAGAAGATGTCACCTGACGTTTGATGTCTTTCTGAGGCCGATGACTTAGCTCACGTGCTTCATCATGAGAAGTCCTCCCAAGGTGGTCACATGATATGGTAGGATTTGGCATCGTTCCCGAAAAGGTTTGGCGCACCCAGTGATTTTGACGCCAATTATTGAGCGCATGCTTCTTTGACGACGACCGACGAAACGTGAACGGCGGGTTGGTGTTTCTTTCTGGGGCTTCTTCGATTCCAATTGAGCTATCTATGGTAAGTCATACACATCTCCCATTTACAAGTAAATGTCGCTCACGCAAAGCACAGTTCCTTCGCTCCATTTTCTCCCAAGGATCAATCGCCACAAACCATCTCCAACAATGTCTTTCTTCCGTATCACCCTGCATCGCTCCGCCATCGGTCTTCCCGAGCGCACACGAGGTGTCCTCGCCGCTCTAGGCTTGCGCCGTCGTATGCAGACCGTCTTTCATCCCGTTCACCCACAGTTCGCCGGTATGATCCTCAAGGTGAAGGAGCTGGTTCGTGTTGAGGAGGTGGATCGCGCACTGAGCAAAAAAGAAGTAAAGGCTGCGCGGACGCCCGATCCTGGGTTCTATGTTGAGAAAGCTGTACCAAGAATGTAAATTTTTTTGATGATACCAAGGAAGAGAAATGGGAGTGTATTATACTGTAATGACCCTTGTGTAAAAGCTGGTGCAACATAGGACGCAACTATAGAAGTGCGATCAAGACACATCGACTTTAATTCACAAGTTGCTTGTGGAGAAATGAATTACAAGAATTATCATATTGAGACCCTAAACACGCCGAACACGATACTCATTACATATGTATCACGAATACCAACTACCTCACAATTACGTGCCTAGCCCTCTTTTATCCCAACCACGAGTCATATTACTCCCAAATGGGCCATCATGTGGGTGAAACTTCTAGTTGATCTTTCGCTGCCCATCTACCAGAGCTTACAGCCTGATAATGCCCCAGTAAAACACAGTCCGAAGTGATAGAGCAGACGGCGCCCATGGCAAAAGCTCTGGTACCAGAAACTATGGTTTCCTCGGTAAACTGTGTTGTTCAGAAGCTACGAGCCTTATCAATATACTCCTGGCTGGGAGTCTCATACTCATTGACAAAATATGTATCGCAGTTACGTCCTAGCCAGACGTTGAACTTTCCTATCTCCTCTCGAAGACGGGACACGGACTGCTGGTCCATGTTGGTCTGTGCCAACAGTTCGGGGAGAGAGACTGGTAGCATCAAGTCAGCAAGAAATCGTCTATAAATGGGGGCGAAGGGAAATAGGTACCAATTAGTCGAGCAAGATGCTCAGCGCCATAGACATCGCAGACATTAGTGATTTCTGGATTCGCCTCAGTGTTCTCCCAGAGCTTCTTGAGATCCATGTACTGATGGCGCTCGAAACTAACCACAGTCAGTTATTTGAACCGTTCAAAAGCAGTCGCACTTACCGGTACAGCAGGATTCTGCTAAGAGCCTTTTCGAAGTACTCGCGGAAGCCTGCAACGACCTCCTCCAAGATGTCCATGCTGGACGATCCTTCTTCGCGGTGTGGACGCTCATGGGCAAGATAGTCCTCAAGAATCTTTGTGACTGGCTTATTGTGAGGAAGAGGGACAAGCTGGTTGTTCTTGGTGATGTTTTCCCAGTCATCAACCAGTATCGCTTGAATGTGGTCGGGCACTGGGAGTTTGATCATAGGTTTGTTGTGGAAAGCATCCTCCTAAAGCAAGATTAGCACATGGCGGATTGTTCGAGCGGTGAAACAGCTGGTGGTCACTGTATAGGCATATGAAATCAAGGAATGTATATGGGATCGATATACCGTCTCGAGCTGGTCGCATGAGCGCGGCTTGGGCTTGGCACTAGGCTTGAGGGGCTTCTGACGTGGCTTCTTTGGCTCGTCTTCAGCACTCAGGGGCATAGCGTAGCGATCATCATGGATCAGTTTACCCGAATCGGTTACATAGCGGTGATCACTAGAGGGGAGAAGAGTAAGATGGTCCTTGGGTTCTTTGAGGTTGGTCAACTTGACCTTCTTAGAGGACTTGAGGGCATCCATCGACTTGCCAGGCTGAGCCAAATCAGGAGAACCCCGAACATTCGAGACGGGAAAAATGCCTTGCGGAGTCGAAAGGCCGCCCTTCGATTCCATGACGCCGCAGTGTTTTGCTGTTGATAAAGGGTTGGGGGTGACAGGGGGCAAGTGCTTAAGCAAGGGAAATGTTATGATG
>JABFAI010000499.1:0-11235 GCA_013266175.1 Fusarium gaditjirri
ATTTATAATACTATTTTATTATTAGTAACTAACTTTAATTAAAGCTATTTATTAATAACTCTCTAAGTAGTTACTTTAGCCTTTTATTATATATTTAGATTCTTTAATAAGTTATATAAGAGGCCTACTTCCTTCAATTAATAGATTTATATTATAAAATTAATATAAAAAAGTTATTAAATTGAAATCTCTTTTTTAATCTAACTAATTAATTATAATAATAAAAAAGGCTACTATATCTATTATAAATAGCTTTAAATATTCAATTAATAATTTTTATAGCTAAAAAATCAAGGTTACGATATCTAATTCCCGCAGCCTTGATGTACCGGTTATTAAAGAGGGGTAAAAAGTGGGCCCATGCTCAGGTGGTGCCTTGTGGTCTCTTAAGGGATACACTTTTCGGATAGCGTTGCTTATCTCCGCACATGCCGAAGGCTGTTTCTATGATATCATACCAGTACTTCAGGTGCTTAGCGCTGTTCTCCACCCCGAATACTGAGGCCGATACCGACAAGAGTCGGCCGAAAACGACTTTCAAAAAAGTATATATAAAACACAAAATGACCGCTTTAAAGTGATCCTGTAACTCGAAAAGCATCTCAGCTATACAGTGCAGCAAACTCTAAATAAACAATTTTAACTCCTAATTCTTTTAAAGATGTCGTCGACCGAAACTATTAACAAATTCGTCGAGGGCTACGCCCAGCTCTTCAAGAACGGGCAGCGCTCCCCTATTCTCCGCCGCCCTGACCAGTACAGCATGAAATACGAAGATATATTCTTTCCGTCTCTCGACGGAACTATCCTCCAAGGATGGTTCATCCCCGTAGAGAATTCACAAAAGCTCATCATCGCAAACCATCCGATGACTTGCAACCGATACGGGTATCCTGGCCATCTGGAGGGATATGGCGGATTTGGCGGGTTTGAGGTCAACTTCCTCCCTGACTACAAGAGCCTACACGATGCCGGTTACAACATCATTTGTTACGACCTTCGTAACCATGGCATCAGTGATACTGGATCCGGCGGTATGTGCGGCGCTCTAGGATATTATGAAGCCCGCGATGTTGTTGGGTCTATAAAATATGCCCAGTCTCGCCCCGAAACCAAGAACAACACTATTGGTCTTCTCAGCCGCTGCATGGGTGGAAACGCCACCATCCACGCAATGACACTCTTCCCAGAGTACTTCAAGACTATCAAGGCTATGATTCTTCTCCAAGCCGTCTCTGGGCATGCATTTGTCGAGAAGGGAGCTATCAACTCCGGCCTCGATAAGGAGGCCACTGTTGCCGCTTTTGATAAGCGCATCTATGAACTCACTGGCTTCAAGTTGGCAGAACTGACTCCGCTGCCTCTGGCAAAGAATGTTACAGTTCCGACCCTATTCGCTCAGGTTCGCAAAGATTTCCTGATCGATACGTCAGACAGCCAACAAATCTTTGATGCACTCGGTAGTAATGAAAAGAAAATGGTTTGGATTGAGGATACGGATAGGCGCTTTGATGGTTACAATTACTTTGCAAAGGAGCCAGCGGAGATGCTTAAGTGGTTTGAACAGTATGTCTAGGTAACTTTGTATCTTTCCTAGGGTTGAATGATAAATAATGAAGACATTGGTGCAAAGATTAGTACTTTACTACAGAATACAACGAACTCCAAGATAACATAAAACCTGCTCATAGTACAAAGGACTTCTGAAACTTTTAAGGTTTATTCTGAATACCTGTTCACCTCATGGTATCCTGTCATGTCTCAGGTTTAAGTCAGGTCCAATTTCCCATACCAATAATATCACTATATACATTATAGCCACTGATACAACCTGTATTATCTGCCAAGTATTACAAGTTTGAGTGATCGATAATGCCTAAGTCTAAGTCTTGCCATCTCCACAATTCGGCTAGGTTCCCAAGTTCCTCCTCAGATATAGATGCAAACATAGGTTGCTCTAAGCTCCCATCATCAAGGCTCGATGAAGATTGAATACTCTTATCCGGACTGGACTGGGCCATGAGTGGTTGACCAACTATACATGTTTCTTGAGCTGGTACCGTGCTATGAGAAGGGTGGTAGCGTTGAGGGCCAAGATTTGGTAGACAGAGTAGATTATGTTCAAGGCCCGCGTTTGATAGTCTGGTGACTGAGGTTATGTGCTCTCCATTGTGAGAGTCAACAGAAGGGCTGTTGCTCTGGCAGTTGGAGATGGTGATGGGTGCATTATATGCACCCGGCAGAGGCGATGTCGACTTCGAACCAGAGGTTTTCAGACACTTACGTGGCGGTTCAGTGACTTCTGGAATCTTGGGAACCTTGCCCCGAGCCTTGAGACGTAGTCGACGGAGGATTCTGTGGTAAAGTTGAAAGTTTGGGGCAACCGTCCTCAGATGCTTGATCATATCTAAAGCCATGTCAAATGAGTCAAGTATTTCTTGACGCCTGGGAACTGAGCCATCATTGTCGTGGATAAGAATGCTTGAGTATAAGGAAGCTGTGTCAAAAATAGAGAATATGACGAAGTGGAACTTAGCATCACGGGGCCAAACGTGGTTGAAGAACCCACGCAGAGCCGTCATCAACTTCAAAGCGTAGTCGATGCCGTCTGATCTCATTCGGACCTCAGCTTCAGAAGCGGTCTTGGTGTTGATGGATGTGGCTAGACGAACACGAAATGGATCCAGAACCATGGAATATGCCATCGTGTGAATATAATGGCGGTGGAGCAGAATCCATGGGCAAAGAACGTCCTGGCTATAATCTGGATTGTTGAGGTCAAATGTCGGTGGAAACTTCTCCATCCAGTCTTCCAACATTTTCTGATACTCTTGGATGTCGGCGGACTCAACGACATTTCTGGTAGACCCAAACCGATCGGAAAGGTTTCTGATAAGCTCGGACTGTAATTTCAGGTGCAACAGCGGTGATGGAGTGGTGCCTTCGAGGGTCAGCTCGGGCAGCCCGACCTTGCAACAAGTTCGATCTATCATCAGAGGTCTTGAAAGCAGTGCAGACATTTGCCTATGAATTGTCAGATACGTTGACTACACTGCCAGCACAGTACCCACCAATCCCATGTGTCAAGCACACACCAAACTCGTCGGTACATTTCGCGTTCGAAGTCAGACACGTCGAGCTTGGAAGCTTCTTGATGCATACCTGTGAAAAGAAATTAGCGCTGCCATAGAGTACGTGAACCAGAACCATACCAATTTCCTGAGCTTCCCGAATAGCGGCGGATAAGCTATACCAGCACTCCATGAACCGTGCTTCCGACTTGTACCAGTAACATGAGTGTAGCAAGTATTGCACACCATGTAAGTGACCTTTTCTAGGTGGAGTAATGCTGTAGAGATCGTTTGAAGCACCGTGGTACCGTTCTGTAAGTGTCTGGGTCTTTTCACCCAGCTCATGCTCAAGCTTTCCTTGGAGCTCAATACTTAGATATTGAGTGGAGCATGCGCAAATGACAGTGAGAAGACACGTCCATTGTAATTTAAGGGGGTTTCCTAAGACCCGATCGGCCCACCAGTCCCGGTAATCATCCAGAAAGGTTGAGGGGTAGATGATGTAATAGTGAAAGTTGACGTTGTCGAAAAAGTTCTGAACAAGGTTATCTAAACGTCGTGAGATTTAAAATCCGTCAGGTAATACTCAGATAGTTGCTGGAAACTTACCCATAAATGATCGTGCAGGGAGTACATCCAGAACGTGTTGAAGTTGTGGGCATGACTTGGGATCCATGAGAGGTTGACTCGGCGCTGTCATCTCTTTCTGATCTATTATTAGTCGCTCTCCTTTCCCTATCCTGTTATATCTGACGTTGGGGTGGTTTAGCATACTTTCGCCTGAATACAAATCTTAGAGACGAAAGACTCTGAGTCGTACCCTAAGACCTGAAGCATTTGTGCCCCATCCATTTCATCTAGAGACTCGTCTTCAATCGTTTCCTCGTGAAATCCAGTATCCATTGGGCGCTTCTTTTGACGTGGACTTTGACGTTCGACGGACCTGAAATGACATTTGCTTGCTACATTCCGTTTTTGGCAGTTATTACAAGGCCAATTGCGGTCGCACTGTTGTTGAAATTAGCTGCGCAGCCAATTGATAGAGGCTGGACTGTTGGATATTTGCCTTTTGTTTACGCCGCGAACACTCTGTACAGGCGGTGCGACCGGAGTTGGCTTTCCCTCTAGCGTCATTTTCGTCTACGTTTGAAGTCATGTCTAATGATTACGCGATGATTGATTGTGACTGAGGTTGCGAAATGGATAGAGTAGATTGAAATAATAGTAAGTGAAATTTGAGGTTCGATGTTGAAGTTATCTCGGCATAATTGTTGAGCTCCGGCTATTTGCCGGAGCATGCCGAATTAACTTTAGTCCGTTATATTTCTGTTTAGCGATAGTATTAGTAAAAGTAAATATTTTTAGTCTTCTCTCTTTAATATAATTAAAATACTTATAATTTAATTAGTTATAATAATATATATAAATAATAATATTAATACTAGTCTAATAATAATTTTATATAGTTATTAAGGATATAATTAGTTATTTTCCTTAAAGTAAATTTAAAAGTAGTTTTATATTATTTTAAATATATATAAGACTATATAAATTATATAATAATAATATTATATAATAATAATATATAATAATAATAATAATATATATTTTCTCAAATAACTATAATATTTTAAAACTATTTATAATTTAAATTTATATTTTATTATTAAATAATAAGAGAATTTCAGTAATACATAAATCCAGCACAGTAGGTTTAAGGCTTGGTCTTATAATAACTCGCAAGGCGTTAATGTCCTCTCTATAGATAGGTTTAGAACCTAAGGCTAGTGTTAAACGTAACAACAAACAGAAAGACCGAGTATTTACTTACATAGAACACTGTAATCTTTATTAAAGAGTTGATCACTAATCCACTGCTTAGTGAATTCCGGGCCCTGGTCTTGAACTGCAGGATTTACACGGAATGCAACTACAGTTAACGTGTTTACCGCGGTCTTGGCTTGCCACCAGAAGTAGGAAGATATTCCTTAGGGAACAGCTTGTCTAAGTTAACCAGGTTGAATATGCCTTCTACGCTGTCTAGTAGTGAGGGTTCTGATATAGTGTAGAGTGACTTAAGACTACTATTATTAAGATTAATTACCTAGATTATAACCTTAGATAATCTTATCTTATTAGTATAGTTAATCTTGGCTTGAATGGTAGATAGGTTATTATATCTATCGTTATATTAGTAACTGTAGCTTTAATTTGAACTAGGTACTTATAAAATCTAGCTATTATTATTATATACTAGATACTGAGAAGCTGCTTATTTATCTAGGTATAATGTAGTGCTAGTTCTTCGTATAATATCTTTAATTTCTAGAGTTTAACTATATTAGCTTAAGTTATTATCTTTACTTGCAGTATAGGTATACTATACCTTTATAAGATAAGATTCCTGTTATATTAGTATAAGGCCTAGTAGTACTGGGGCTAGTGAATATATAACCCGGTTTCTAATAAGAGTTTAAAGTAAATGTAAATGAATAACTATAAAAGCCTAAGCCTATAATAATCTTTGATAGCTTAATATTTATATACTAGAACTGTTATTAATTAATAGTACGTTACGGATAGATGTTCTTTAGTCTTGGTTACTTACTAAGTTAAGAGTAAGGTTAATCTCAGTTAGATTAGTATAGGAGAGAATATATTTACTAATAGGGTTATCTCTATCCTAAATACTATAAAGATTATAGGATATAAGGTTAATCTAAATAATACTCTCTGATAGGTTTTTAATATTGAAGTGATAAAGGTACTAGTATAAGGTTAATATAGTAAAAGTTATAATATAATCGTGACTACTGGCTGTAATAGCTTGGTAGAGCTCTTTGAGCATGGTAGTATTATTAGCAGAGACCCGTGGCTGAGAGATTAAAACAGATGACAGAACTTAGAGCATAGCAGTATAGTTCTCGCCATCTTCGTCGGAGCTACTGCGGTCCTTGGCTCCAGGATACTCCTAGTCTACGCTAAGTTAGTACTGTTATAGAAGCTATGCCTCTATTCTGAATAGAGGTATAGAGGTAAAGAGGCTAGTATATATTAAAGTCTATCGATATAATTAGTAAAGGGGATTTCTAAGCTAGTAGATAAATATTAGAGCTTTAACTTACTAACTCTATTATAATTATATTCTAATAAGAAGCCTAAGAGATTCTTAATAAATGTTATACGGTTTACTTAATTAGATATTATAGTAGGAAAAACGCTCTATTAAGGGCTAGGATTATTAAAAGTTAAACCTCTTAAGGTAATTATAATTTTAAGACCTAGGTTCTGGGCCTTTATCTCGCTGACATTCCTATAGATATCTGAACTGAGACTATCTATATTTGTGATATAGAAGTTCAAGTTAATATATCTAAAGGATATAATAAGATATGTAAGATAGTTGATGGGAATCTCACTAATGCTTATCTTACTGTAGGCGTGTTGATCGTTCTATGCCTCCCAGTATCTAACGACCGGTCCGACAAATCCAATGATAAATTTCTTTTCGACACTTTTTCAGCTTTGTTCGCCGACACTTGAGTCCTTAGCTTGGACTTGCATAGATCTTCAGCCACGTGCCAGAGGTTCTATGTCACTGGGAGACACCACCATATCGTTTCCTCGCCTACAGCGCTTGCGGCTCGGGTGGCTCAACATCGACAGTCTTGCAATTTGTTTGTTTCTTGCTGCGCCCCTAAAATCTCTCGACTTGCCTGATTCGATCTTGGCTCATGCTGGAACCCATCTTCCACTGTCCGGGTATCTCAGGGATCTTGACAGCTTCATCGTGTCTTCTTTGCCAAAGGAAATGCAAGCATGTTTACACATTGCTGAATTCATCACCCATCACAATGACATCTACCGGTTGTACATCCATGAACGCTGTGACGCACTCGAAGACACGGCACACCTCGATCGTGCTATCGTTCCAGCACTTATGAGCCACGACTTTAGTAACCTACGCTCTCTTTCTCTGGCATGGGGTGGGGGCAGCATAGATGAAGCGACAAAACCACATGACGTTCACGTCTCTGAGGCCTCTCTTGCAATAATTGGGCGGATTGTTTCACTGGAGCAACTTAGTCTCTGCGCTGGTTATTGTTTTGGATGGCGTCATCAATGGCTCATCAATCACGAAGAACTCCGTCGACACTTTGGTGAGCTCAAAAGACTTAAAACGTTGGCATTAGTCCGTGATACGTACCCCATACCACTTACTGGTATTGATGTTGAGCAGTACTACGTGCTTCGGATTATTGGGGAACAGGAAAGGGCTGATGCAGGGGCGCGACCAGAACTTGATCTGAATGAAGGTACTCCTTTTGGTGCCTTGCCCCAGGGCGAAGAACATGACGAAGATGACAATTCTCATCATATACTGTGGGAAAGAGCCCATCGGAACCGTATGCTTAGGCAGGCGGAGAGGTATGCTGCGATTTTGCCTAAACTTGAGTGGATTCTCTGCGGACAGCGGCCAATGGGGTTCACATACAAACCTGAGAGATCAACTACAACGCGGATAGCAGTGCCGTTAACAAAGGTGAGGGATGAGTGTTACTCGTTCCTACAGTCAACCTTCAGAGGATCTCATTGCGACAGTTAGTTGGCAGACTATAGCTTTCACATTCTTTTAGTTGTCATTATTTCGTCGCCGAGTGAATTCTTTCATCCTATAGGTAGTGAGCCACTGAGCGTTGAAACATGCTATACCAATTACCCAGCGAATTAGGCCCTGACTTACGATTTTATGGTCCATGCGTAATAAGGTGCGTAGTGAGGCTATTTATTAACCCAGTTCGAAACCAGTTTCAAGCTCTTTTAACCTTACTCTTGCACCAATATCCGTCATCGTAGCGCACACGGCACTAAACCTCGCCCGAGGCGATAATATAGCCACTGCCGTCCTGAAACTCGTTAGAAACTGATTTGAAACCTATACGGAACTGGTTTCCTTATATCGGAGAATGCGGGCTACTACGGTTAACGCGCTGGGAACGCGTTATACACCTGCTATTCAGGCTACACAAACTGTTAGCCTTGAAACCGAATCTAAACCGGTTTTGAACCAATTTTATCTCGTATTTGATCGTCCACGGCATGGTGGGCGAGGGAAACTGATCGCGAAATCGTTGAAGGAGTTTTAAACCGATTTGAAACTGCTTTCTGTTTTTCACGATCTCCGTGCACGCACGGATCATATTCCTCTGCCTTGCAGCCTCAGGCTGAAAGTATTTGCTTCTGCCATGAGCCTCAGGTATCAAGATTACTAATATGGTCTGCCCAACTTAGGGTCTTCTCAGAGGTTACGTAAGGGTGAGTTGACCTGCTCACTCCACCCATTCGGGTCTGTTAATCTTGGCGTGTTACATCAGCAGAGTCATGCTCGGCTCAACCTCGGCTCATTGCTGCTCAGGCTTGCACTGCCACTGCTCATGCCGTCCCAAGTCTTTCGCAAACGACATTGTGTAAGTAATCATCATGACTACTAGAGACTCTACGCGCAAAGCAGAGGAGGCAACAGCTTACTCAAAGTTCTATCACTCATTGTGCTCGGTGCAGGATATTCTGTCATCGGGTAACGGATCAGATTTGGCCTCAAAACCAATGCCTGCTATCCCATTCGAGAGTCTACTATTTGGAGAAGCGTTCAATAGTCTTCGGAGCTCAGCCGCCAAAGTCAAGATTGCATCTGACCCAGCGAGAGATTTGGTCTTCAAGGGTGTTTCCTTCAAGGAGTATCTTGTTCTTGAGCCTGCGCTCTACAACTGCCGTCGGGATGGCACCTATCGCGAGCTAGACGTGCTCTGCAAGAAGATCCCATCAGGACCTCATATCATGAGTCCACCAGAAGCTCTTGTGGTCATCCGTTCTGATGACGAAGATGAGTGAGTATGCGGTATGCTCTATCCTTACTACAGGAATGGATCTTTCGCCCATGCCCTCGATCGGAGTGTGAAACTGGGCATTCGCATTCCCCTGGCAAAGAAGGCCAAATGGTGCTATCAGATTGTCTCAGGCATTTATCATGTCCATACGAATGGACAGAGCTGGCATCAAGACCTCAAGCCTCCCAACATTCTTCTCGATGATAACGAGGACATCATCATAATCGACTGGGAACAAGGCATTGGTGGAACGAATACCTTCACAGCTGCACCAGAGACATATCACGATGTTGATGCACACTACTCAGAGGGCGAGAAATCTAAGGTCCTGTATATTCCACATGGAGGACCTCCAAGAATGAATAACATCATTAGTACACCGCACTGGGATGTTTTCCCGACCTGGAGTGTCCATTGTCGAAAAGCCGTCGAACTTGCGGAAGTCTACAGCTTGGGAGCGACAATGTTCTTGACCTTGGAGCAAGTTGCATTGGAGTATGTGCCTGGGATAGAAGATTACTCTAGGACAAGTCTGGTTTGGTCTATCGCGTCAAGGGATATACCACAGCCTTGGAAAGACGTGGTAGATGCTTGTGTTAGACAAGATCCAAATGAGAGGATAAGCATGAAAGAATTGCTCTTGTTCTGGGACAGTGAGAGGCACAAGTTCGACTAAATGGAACATATTGCGGTTGTGATCTTATGATTGACGCCTGCTGCGGCGTTGCCGGTGTTGCTGTTGCGTCGTGCGCAGCGGGTCGGCTGCATTGTCAGCTGCAGAGTCACGCTCTAAGCTATGCGACACAGAATCCGATCGCCACCTTCTTAACAGACCCAAAGCGAGATCCGGTTCCAGAGAGCAAAGCGAACAGTAGGCACGCGACGGGCATAGACACGACATCTTTTCCTATCTGGTTAGGCAACCAACTATCTCTTGCCTCTATTCCTCACAGAACAGTCTCATATCATTCGCGCGACTGGTGCCCTTTGCTCTTGCATATCTACCCACAGGGCATCTGCCGCAGGTGCACCCATCTCTGAAGCCTGATTTTTGCGCTTCCGACCGCGTTTCCCCTTGGCTACTTTCGCTTGCTCTTGCGCAGCACGCTTCGCTCGTGCCTCCTCAAGATCTTCATAGCTCATTACCTTCCCCTTCCCCTTCCCCTTCTCTAATACCACACATCTTGTCAATCGGCGGACCTTTGCCTCGTTATTAGCCTTGTACAGGAACCAGATTTAATCTCTCTGGAGCGCACATTCGGCAAAGGATACTTTAGCGGCATTGGTGAGCTTCAGCAATCTCCTCTACAGGCGTCTTTTCCCCATCTCATCCAGCCCCTCAGCATCCTGGATGATTAGTTCTCGCAGTGACACAAGCGCTTCTAGAGTTACTGGCGTAACTGGAGTGACTGGCGTCTATATTACATTGCCATCCAGACATGAACCGACATTCATATTACAGGCGTTTCGAAGATCTAGTTGAGCGACCGGTTTCTGCATGCCGTTAAGTACTCAACTAGGATTAAATGGGAACAACCCGGCTTTCACCCACCCTGCGAGAATGTTCTTCTTCGTGAACGCTTTTTCCCTCGCGGGGCTGTACAAGGATGTAAAATGGCCTTTGCCAATAGTATTCACGCCGCCTCGTTCAAGTTGCTCGGCCAGGTCCCGATACGCGGCTTGCAACGGAGCGAACACTGCGATATCACAGGGCTGGAGTTTATGTGAGGTATGGGAGGGGATGCGGCACAGGGTAATGTTATTCTCGAAGCAGAACTCCAAGATCTCAAGGGTCTCGTGCGTGCCAAAGCCATCACAGACGAGGACTCGAGGCTTTCCGTTTACTCGTTCTTTAGTCTGCAGATCGAACACACGCTTCAGCCACTCCAAGCTAATCTTTAAATCAGTATATCCAGACTCAGAGCACACATAGTGCCATCCGGAAGTATGATGCGTTGTCCAGTTTGCGCGATGTGTCGACGCTGGCCAGATGATCATCAGATCCAGATACCTACCATCCGCGCTTATACACTCAATCACGGTCACAGTTGTTCGCTTGACACGCGCGCCTCTGTAGTCCTGCAGGTCGTCCTTGCCCATAAGAACTTTAACACAGCTTTGCATACTCAGCATCACTACCGTCTTATCCATGTTGTACGTGTTCTATTATAATATACTTAATAGTTAAGAACTAATTAATTTAATAAAAAGTTAAATATAAGAGGGAAAAGTGTATTACTTACTTGTCTATAATGTTTACTTATTAATTATATTAT
>JABFAI010000500.1:0-11945 GCA_013266175.1 Fusarium gaditjirri
CTATATAAGAATTAAAAAATTCTTATATATATTTTATTTTAGTATTTATTTTTATAATATAAATACTAGGGCTAGTTTTAGCTATGTGTCGGGACTTTTGTCGGCCCACTGTAACAACCATCCAGAGTATCCCTCAGTTACAAATATGAAACCTTCTAACTCAGGGGCAAATTTTCTGGTCTTTGACTCGGAAATTTGGGACGAAGGCCTGTCAGACAGTCCCTTAGCCATAACAAATACTTGCTTGACCTTGACGGACTGCGCGAGAACGGTGCTGAATGGCGCAAACAAGGACCCTTTGTTATTGACGTTAACTTACACCAGCTAGTTGCAGAGGACGGATGCGATAATTGAGCCACCTGGCACCAAGGGCTTGCATAGAGACAAGAACCAAAGAAAAAGGTGGGAAAAGAGTAAGGGAATAGGGGTCAGAGAAAGGGACGTCGATCCGCTTGTCAGATCCGATTGCTCTCTGTGCATGCATTGCTTTGTTGTAAGGGTATGCTTGTCCTTTGACTTCGCTTCACTGGTGGTGCCGTATATCAGATCGTGACATGTCTGGTTGGACTGGTTCTGTTCCCACCTGGGCTTTGTTGCCTCGCCTTGCAAGTTGCAGCGCATTCAGAGCCTATCCATCTGTTGATCCGGAAGGGGTCGGGGGCTTGTTGCAAGTAGCTCTCGCTGGTCCATGCCCTTGGTCCCCTATTCAAAGCTCTCGCTTAATAGGAGGATCTGCTTTACAATTGTCAAGTGTGCTTTGATGCCAATGCAACTTGTGACGCACGCGTGACCACTGGCCACTGCGGATTGACGAAGATCTTGTGTTATGTGTTTCAACCTCCTTTGGCTCGGAGATCCGAATAAAGAACCCCCCGTTTCACCTAGCACGATCACTTCGAGTGCTGAGTGCGACGTCCCGAAACAGAGTAACAAAAGGAAACAACAAGAGGAGGAGGAAAAACAAAACATGTTTGTTGGCAATTGCCGAGTCTGTCAAGTCCCTGTTGCACTGCGACAAGAGCATCATTACACTCTGATAAACAACACAACAGCCCTGTGATAAACGGTGACTGGGGAGACACGCACGGACACAAATCTCGGAATCACTCATCCCAGCACCCGCTCGCTAGTATACGAACTTACCGACATCAACACTGAAGCTTCAGCCCAGGGATATTACCTTGGTCAAGGGCTCCCTACTCAAGTTTATGCAGTGGAGATCAGCCTCGTGAACTTGTCACATATTCATACCCTTGACAGACTTCCAGCTGCAGCTCTGCCACGCCTGTCAATTTCAGCTTGACGTCGCAATCGCATGTCGAGGGTCCAACTTATCAACATGGGACGAGGGGAATATGCAGCTTATCTACTTGTCTCACTTGCACGAAGGCGCTTTCGTTAAATTGCATGTTCTCATCATACGTAATTCAAACTGAGACATGAGCTCCGTTTAGCTCGTTATCTGTCGATCTGCACGGTCTTGTACTGTAGCTTGAAGAGGTGTATCCCGCCCGTTTGCTTACTTTTGCTGAGTTCGCTTCAGGCCATGGTTTTATTATTCCCATTTTTTAGTATTCTCGATAAGATTGGGAATTTTTATGAATCTATGGAACCGGATCGCCTTTTTCTATATGGAAGAACCAATATTCCTGCATTGCCAAGCTATCGTCGGCGTAGCATTCGGGGAACCTCAACGAGAAACAGCTGTGAAATGTATACCTGTATGCCACACTCACTATAACGCCACAGCCAATAAGTGGTCTCCCATCTTCACCATCAAGTGTTCTAGATGATTAAAGAAGCTATGGCATTATTAGATTCAAGGAAGGCCTGGTTATGAAACCTCAAGGGTATGTCTACTTGGGGAGCTGAAGGCTTCGAAAACTTCCTACCATCAACTACACCTTCAGAACGATCGTCAAGCAATCCTTATCCAGTTATATTTATAGATCTAGGTTATATTGCAATTCTTTCTTTCTTTGTGTAACAGTTTGGTCTTGGCCAATCTAATCATTAACTAAGAAGCCATTGAAGCATAATTTGACCCTGCATCTCAGCCTCCCACATCTTTCTTATGCTAGATCTGTAACTAGTAGTTTCTTCCTGCAGCTAAACCTTAGCAATCAATAGCTTGTAGATACTCCGCAAACATCTCACCTTCAAAGTTATCACATTCATCATATCAGAGTCTCGAGATGGCGCTAACCCAAACGGAGAATAGGGACCTGTCATCCGTCCATCATCGGGGCGCGAGATGTCCGCAATCCGGGGGGCAGTAAGTGGGTACATAGATGTTGAAAAAGAGTCAGTTGAGATCCATCCTCTCAGACTGTGACCTCTCTTAAAATGATGAACACTCGGGCCTAAGAAGCTCGCTAGACAAAGCACCGACTGTCAATTGCTGGCCATGGGGTTGCCAAGATGGCCTCACAAGGACAAGCCGCCGGTTCTGCTCAAGGTGCGATCCTCGGCTGGTCTCATCGTCACCACATGTTCCTTTGCGATCTTCACTGTAAGTCGCTTGTTGCTCTTCAACTTTGAAAAGCCTGTTGAATAACATGACCTCAGGACATCTTTCTGTATGGTGTTATCGTTCCCATACTTCCATTCTCTCTTCAGGATCGAATTGGTATCAGCATAAACAGGGTGCAGTACTGGGTCTCCATAGCATTGGCCGTGTTTGGTGCTGCACTCCTGGCTGGTTCTCGTATGTTCACAGTCCTCACTTGAAGTGACAGCAAATAACTTACGGTGACTATAACAGCTGTCTGGGGTTATCTGGCTGACAGAATCCACAACCGTCGGGTGCCTATGCTTATAGGACTTATTGTATTGTGTGGTGCTACTGTTTTTTTATGCGTCGGTCGTACGCTTGCTCTCTTCATGATCGGCCGTGCTCTGCAGGGTATATCGGCCGCACTAACATGGACTGTTGGCCTTGCACTTGTTGTCGATACTGTCGACAAGGAGCATATCGGCAAAGCCATGGGTTGGATCAGCACATCTTGCAGTCTGGGCATCTTGGTGGCACCTCTACTGGGAGGTCTCGTATATGGAAAGGGAGGTTACTACTCTGTTTTCGCTATGTGCTTTGGTCTTCTCGCTGTTGACATTGCTCTGCGTCTCATAATCATCGAGGTCAAGGACGCCAAGAGGTGGCTTGATAGGACGGAACCTATAGCCGTGACAGATCCAGAACGTGTCGTAGCGGAGGAACCGAAGAGCAAGGACAATAGCGCTCAGCAAACAGATGGGCAGACCAAGGACATATCAGGCCCATCAAAATCACCCATCAAGACACTCGTCAAGCTCCTGCGGCAGCCTCGATTCCTGGCTGCTCTGTGGGGAACCTTCGTTCAGGCACTTATCAACACGGCGCTCGAGAGTACTCTTCCTCTTCTCACACACGAGATATTTGGCTGGGACTCCATAGGAGCAGGGCTAATATTCCTCCCGGTCATCCTGCCATCATTTCTGGGACCTGTGGTTGGCATGGTTGGCGATCGATACGGGCCTAAGTGGCTCGCTTCATTCGGCTTCCTCTTCGCCACACCCTTTGTTGTATGTCTGAGGTTCGTCGACGAGAATACCATTCAAGACAAGATCCTTCTTTGCGGGCTCTTGGCTGGCGTGGGCATCACGACGGCGTGCATCTTTGGTCCCCTGATGGCCGAGATCACTTGGTCCGTCCAGGGCGAGGACGGCACTGAAGGTGCGGGGCAGATTGCTCAAGCGTATGGTTTGTATAACATGGCATACTCGGGAGGGTCTCTGGTAGGACCTATAATGGGCGGAATGGTCAGGGATAGCGCTGGTTGGGCAACTGTTGGATGGAGTCTGGGTATAGTAGTGTTCGTGTCCGCTATTCCAACCGTTTTGTATACGGGGGGGCCACTAAAGGTCAAGCTTAGAGGTTGGGGGGGACATGATTCAGCTGAAGACGAAATAAGCCAAATAGAATGCAATTATTGTAGGTTCAAGATTGAGGTTGTTTATATACCTTAGTGCCTTACCTTACCTTACCTTACCTACTAAGGTATCTTAGGAACCTTACATATAAAAGTGAGGTACCTAGGTATACGTAGTCCTTCACTGCCCGAATTGAACGTCTCGTATACCGCGGACCATATGTAGGTACCTAGGAGGCCACCCTGTTTTTCTGACAGGGCTCTAGACACCGTTTTCCCTATTGTAAGCTGGCTACGGGGTTAGAGACCTATCAGTACCTTTAAACCTGTAGCGCAATATCAGCCTGTTGTAATACCTTCAATTTCTGACGGGAAAGCTAGCTACAGTTAACAGGCTGATATCATGATAACAGGTCTCGAGGTATCGGCAGGTCACTGACCGGATCAACAGCCTATCAGTTGGGTCTGACAGGCTGTTATTGCGACAGGCTGTTCAACGCAACAGCTGTCGGTCGGTCACTTACAGAGGCACCTACCTGGGCACCTTCTGATATATATCAAAATTACAGATCCCTCTTCCAACAGCAACTAGATCACCTGGCTAGTGGTCTAGCGGCATAATTCATCAATTCCTCGGCCTCAAGGCTGCAGGTAACTGCAGCCATGACTTCTTGAAAAAAGAGGAAAAAAGAGGCCTTGAAAAGAGATATCTTGCGATATCTCTTTTTGACCTTTTTGGCACCTATCATAATTGACTTTTGATACCGCTGTAAGCCACTTTGGGCTACTTTGGTCGGTCTGTGAGACTACCTAGGCTGTTGATAGCTGTCAGATGTGACAGCGACTTCCTTCTGATAGGGTCAGGATCAATTGATAGGCTATCATTTAGGAAAGACATTTTAAAAATGCCTTTCTATGTATTATAAGCCTGTCTAGGTTAATAGCTTATCCAGAAAAATATACTGGAGGTACTATATTTTTTTTAACAGCTGTTAACCATCGACATCCTGTCGTAGGCCCTGTCGTTGACCCTGTCTAGAAACCGGGGTGGCGCGCGAAGGTACCTTAAGTAAGTAAGTACCTAGGTACATGTATCAAGCTAAACCTAAAGGGAACAGCTGTTCATTTGGCAGGCAGCTTCAATACCGCACGGCCAGGCTCATGTTTCGATCAATTTTCTGTCAACTACAACTCATTCGCTCGATGATATATTTGCATCGAAATTTGTGATTCATTCTCTCTAACAATCTATAATCAGATCATCATCGTTGTTCCGCTAATATCACCCCCGAATTCCTCTGGATTCCCCAGAAACAAGCACTTTTTATATATCACCACGTATCATGGAGGAGCAGCAACACATTGATGAGCTCCTTGAACACTATCTCAGCCTGCTAGATGAATACAGCCAACTCCGCCAGAGCCTATCTCAGATTCAATCTGATGTCTTTCACAATATCGCCCGCGCCAATTTCGCTGGCGAGAGAGGTATGAGGTACGGTCAGGATCACTACGATGAAAGAATGCAGGCGACACGCCTTCTTGCCATTGAGCAGAATGCATGCCAAAGTCCAGGCTTCTCATTCTTTCCTGCTCCCGACCAATACAATGTAGCAGATAAGGAAGAAACCTCCTCAGCCGAGAAGTCTGACGATGCATCAACACCAGAGGCCGAAGAGGCCAACCCTAGAGAAAAGAAGCGGAAACGGAACAAAAACCCCTTGCAATGGTTTGGATTATTCGCTCCCATGCCCCTTCGCACCGCACAAACACACTCCGTGAAAGCAGTTGAGATAATTATCCCAAAACTTGTTTCTGTCAACGCTGAAATGCTACACGTGGAAATTGAGGTGCGACGAGCGAGGAAACGACGTGCTAAAGCGGAGGCAGCTGAAAAGAAGACAAGCCAAACTGCCGCTGTCACACCACCACAGAGCACAGCAGTTTGAATACCTTCATATTGATACTACACATGTCATATATGGCCATGCTCAGATACATCAATTATTCCCAATGTCCCCACAGGTTGTTCAGACTCTCGGCCAGAGTCGGATGAGCATAAACAGCTGCTTCCAAATCCCACCACTTCAAATTACCCATCATAGCAGTTTGCACAATCGACATGATTTCACCACCTTCCAATCCCAAACATGTGAATCCCAAGATGTCACCGGTTTTTGCGTCCACAATCGCCTTCATCATACCACGTGGCTCTGCTGTCTCCAGCGCCCTCGCAACATAACTCATAGGCATAGTGGCAATCTTCACTTCCCTTGAACCGTTGGCGAGGTCTTTAGCGTGGAGTCCAACATGGCCAAGCTGTGGATCGGTGTACATGACATAAGGAGTCAGAACTCGTGAAATCGACGCCTTTGTCGTAGGCATAGCTGGAGTTGTGGACGACATAGCTTCTGGAATGAGGTTGGTGCGGATAATGCGAGAATCATCGTAGGACATGTGTGTAAAAGCAGCACCTCCGTGGCAGTCTCCTATGGCGTAGATATCTGATGCCGTGGTCTGGAGTTGATCGTCAACAATAATGTGACCTCTTGGAGTCGTCTTGATGCCAACTTCGGAGAGGTTCAGGCTATCTGTATTGGGCACTCGGCCTGTTGCCAGCAGAAGATGTGTCCCGGAAACTTCGGTCTCACCTCCTAGAGTCTTGACGCTCACCACGAAAAGTGTCTTTGTGTCCTTGGAAGCTGAGATCGAGTTTACTCTGCTCGAAAGATGAACCGTGATTCCATCCTGTTGAAGGATATCCAGGAGACACTCTGCCACGTCATTGTCTTCACGGGGTACAAGCTGCTTAGCCCTCTGAATGACAGTCACTTCAGAACCCAAGCGGCGAAAGAGCTGCCCAAACTCAAGGCCGATATACCCGCCGCCCAACACAACGAGACGCTGTGGAACCTCACCCAGTTCCATGATAGTAGTCGAGTTGAGTACTCGTGCTGGATCAACATCGTCGAGACCTGTGATATCTGGCCTCAATGGCCTCTCACCGACGTTGATGAAAATTTGATTGGCACTGACCTCTTTCTCACCCCCATTGTTCAACAAAACTTTGAGTTTTTTCTCGCCAATAAAGCTACCGTCGCCCATAATCACATCGACACCTGCTGCATCCAAACCTCTAACACTGCCAGCGTTCCACTGCTCCACGATTTCGCGCTTGCGCTGCCTTACACGAGCCATGTCGATCTCAACATTGCCGTTTCCTTCATGTACGCCATAGTCTTTGCCACGCTTGGTTATGTAGGCTGCTCTTCCAGAGGCGATCATGGTCTTTGTTGGCGTGCAACCAACGTTGACACAAGTTCCCCCAAGTGCCGTACGCTCAATTACAGCTGTTTTGCGACCGGCACTGGCGAAGGCTTTGGCGACAGGGTTGCCACTCTGACCGGAGCCCAGGACGATAACGTCGTAGTGCGTAGCCATTGTATGAAGCTGTTGGCGCTTGAGGAAGTGACTGATGAAAGCCAGACTCGATGGCCAATGGGCGATTCGTGAACAGAGGTTGTCAATTGAGATTTGATTCTATCAGGACTTAGGACCAGCTAAATAGAGTGTATGAATCGAAGCCTCTTATACGAGGCGCCATCGTTCAGCGCCATATAAGCAGGTGGCTTATTCATCTCTTACAACGCAACGCCCGCGTTTCGTCAGCGTGATTGATGAACTTACTGTTGGCCAAAGGGGATGCCACAAGCTCGTGAGGGGTAAGACAGAACAACACGAGCACTGAAGGTGTATTCAAGCGCTTCACGTATTGCCATAAGCGCTATCTATCTTTCTCAACATTTAGTTCGATTAACGTCGTGTCGGTCTTAGTACGCCTGAAAGGGTAATTCATAGTGGTCATCACTCCTGAGTTAACGAACCCAATGTAGTGAGAACATCTTCTACCATTTCCCTCTCAGGGTTATCCTGGCTGACTTGCTTAGCAAGTTGAGACGCAATCCCATGGATAGCTGCAATAGAGTGCTTATATCTCTGCCGCATGCCCCGGCTCGCCGCTATAAGCACCGCGCAGCAAAGTTGCAAAGAGGATACTACCGCTTCGTGTACCTGGGGTAGTAATCCTGAGTCAGGGACATCCCATGCCGCGGATAAAGTGATGAGATCCATCCAAGCTTCAGGAACACCGCTGGATTCTTGCTCAACTATGGGAAGCAGAATGCGTACAATGTCTGTAGCCCGAGCAGCCTCCTGCTCTCCTGAAGTCCGTGAGGCATGCTGCAGAATAGAGTTCAGGTCGTGAGCGAGAATTGTCCACCCTTCGTTGGCGAGCAACAACTCGCGACCTTTTGGTAGCGTAGTCACACCCTCGAGAGCCACGAGGACAGGAAATCGGAAGTCGAGTTTATGTTGAGAGCTGGATTTGTAAAGATCCATGAACATATCCATCAAACCCGTAGCCTCTTTTCGCAGGATATCATTCTCCTCTTCTCGCAGCCAGAGCGCCAACGCTCGCACAGCTGAAAGTATAAACATATCATCATCAGCGCTATCTCTCATTGAGTCCCAAGCGAGGGTGTGGTAGACTCCAGTTAATGTGTCTGCCGTGCCAGTACGAGCGTCTGGATGTAGTCCCATGGCTCCAGCAACAGAAGCATCCCATCGATCGCGAAGATACTCGGCTGTGAGAGACATTGTCTCGGAAATGCCCTTACGGAGCTTAAGGAGGTTCTCAGGGGTCATGAAGAAGGTTTCCATGGACTCGTCTTCCAAACACTGCACGAGGTATCCAATGAAGATTGAGATGACGTCAAATGCAGATGTGAGGCGTGTGGAGACTTTGGGATACTCGGGCTTGTTTAACTGTTCTAGAAGAGTGGGAGCCGAAGAGCGAATATCAATGAGTAGAAGGTTTATGAGTAGGTATGAGAAGGTCTTGTCATCCTTTTTGTTGTCGATAAACACCAACTTCGGTGCCTCGGACGGGAAAGCTCGGAGTATCGAGGCTGTGGCATTCGTATATGCCGCTCGGGCTTCAGGTGTTGGCCTACTTGTGACGAGGTTTTGAATGTAGCCAACGACTGCTTTGAGCCACTTGGGATGCTGAGGAAGACTCTGAAGCAAATGGTTAGACGATTTTCTCGGAGAAGGTGTGGAAAACGCACAGAAGAGTTGGCATGCCGAAGAAAGTAACCAAGGAACTCGAGAAGAGTGACAGCATCAGTTCCAGTGAATGATGAGACCAGACTTTGAATCGTGTCGTCAATCTGCCTCACCAGCGTAGAGGGATCTTCAATGGTTGTCATAGAATTGAGCCATGAAAAGCAAAAGATATCCAGAACCTGTGCATGGCTAGGAGCGATCTCGGTAAGGGAGCTAAAGTCTTCCACCTTGATAATTTCTTGTGCTCCTCGCTGTGAGCTCGCCAGCGTATGCAGTAGTTGAAGTATTAGCTTTGTGGTATCTTCAGAGCTGAAACTGTCATTGGTTGGTTCCTTTTGCGTAGCGAGGCTTCATACCTGTAAAGAACTGCATTGACGAGCAAGGGGATTCTGTTGATGAATTTGGCGTCACTCTGAGCCTGGTCAGGAAGAAGAATTGAGAAAAAGTATAAGACAGATACAGCCAAATCCAACATCTCTTTTGAATTCTGAGTTGAAGGCTTTGAGCCAGTGCGTAGTAGTCGGTCGAGGAACTTGGGTGAGAGACTGGTCCATAGACCTTGAACTGTTTGCTCATCCTGGCGAAGTTGTTCTGAGCTGTCGAGAAGAGATTTTAGGAGTGCCAGTCCTGCAAACCTTTTGGTATCATCTTTGGCCTTGAGAAGTGATTGTATCTTGTTGACGTCTGTAGGTTGCGAAGCAGTACCTTGTGTATCTTCAGCCATCTTGGTCCCTAGGTACCTATTTTGTAGTAGTGAGCCGAGTTCCGGATATCGAGCTGTACTTTACATACCCCGGCTGCAGCGCTTGAGTGTCTTGAGGTAAAGAAATACTTGGCTGCATGTGAAAATAGGTAGTTGCTCAGATGGGAAGAGTGTGTATTGATTGATGGACTTGACTTGCAGCAACTTTGTTGGGTCCCACTATTTATAAATCCCCTCCGTACCTAGACTAGATATATTCTAGAAACCTCCAATATTTGTGGAAGTGGTAATATCAACGAATTAATTTTACATGATGAATAAATCTTAATTATTATTGGTATATAAGCATACCGTTCCGTAGTATCATATACTTACTGATCGGTCATCAGAAATGTAACATAAATAAGGGTTTCAAGACAGTTGCGACAAGGACAATGAAAGGCAAGATCTTCGCGAGACCAGGCAATTGATTTAGCTGATAATTAAACTTGAGCCTCAAAAATGCAACTCGAGACAAGAATGTTTCAATCTTTCTTAAACTCTTCCTTGTCTCGGTTATAAACAACCGCCCGACGCCATGATGCATGTTTTCAGTGGTCGAGTCGACGTTTTAGGCAATCCAAGCCTTACAACAACCAACCAGACCAACTGTAGCCACTGCGTGTCCTCCACTGAGGTCTCCGAATCAATAGCGCACTTGACACATCAGCAACCTCGTATTTTACTTTATCTCGAATCTCCCTTTCCGTCTTTCGCAAACCAAAGACTCCAGCTGTGAGCTCTTACACCGCATAATCACAATGTCATGAGCCGCATCATGTCTGGAGCGTCTCAAATCGACCCCTACGCCTTCGCCTCCGCTTCTGCATCTGCTTCCGCCTCGTCCTCGTCGCATACTCCAAACTCCAATTCCGACGATCGCGACGAGCTCGATTTCCTTCACGACGGCGCCAGCAATGACAGCGACCGTGGTAGGCCTCGCGACCGAGACCATGTGCTCGGCGACGATCCGCTTCAGAGCAATCTCAGTGCACCCATGACCTTTAAACGCAGGCAGGGTCCCTCGCTCTGGTCTGCGCCCTCTAGACTTCTCTCCGCCATCACAGGCTCACGACCGCATGCCTCCTTAAGAGGACCGTCTCCAGCTGTTTGCTCAAGCTCTAATACTCCTCCGCACCCTGAGACTGTCATGTTCAACGAAGCTTCCAAGGATGGTGTGCCGCATGATTGGTATGTCGAAGGGCCAGGGCGTCGAGTCGGTTACGAGGATCTTACGGCTATCGATTGGATTTTCGAATACACAAAAGAGCGCCAGAGATTGCGCATGCTATACTCGAGTGCGTCTGGAGTTATAGGTTATGTGCGACGCCTCATTGATGCTAGCCAAGTCTGGATCGTCCTGCTCTTGACGGGTATGCTTGTTGGCACTGTTGCTGCTGTCATCAACGTCACGACCGATTGGCTTGGAGATTTGAAGGAAGGATACTGCGCGAGTGGGCCAGAAGGAGGCCATTTTTACCTAAATAAGGCCTTCTGCTGTTATGGCTATGACCAAGGCTCCAAATGCGACGGTTGGAAGACTTGGGGCGACGCTCTGGGAGTCCATTCGAAAGGTGGCAAGTGGTTCATTGAGTATTTCTTATTTGTTTCTTTCGCGGTATGTACACTGGACCCCCATAATTTCTACTACATCATATGGCTGACGACTGGAAGATGCTGTTTGCATACGTCGCAGCACTTCTCGTCCAGGAATATGCCATCTACGCAAAGCACAGTGGTATTCCAGAAATCAAGACTGTTCTGGGGGGCTTCGTCATTCGACGGTTCCTTGGACTCTGGACACTCATTATCAAGTCTCTTGGTCTTGTGAGTCAAGTTTACACTGCTCACCAGCTCATTACTGACACCATCACAGGCTCTTGCTGTTGCATCAGGCATGTGGTTGGGTAAGGAAGGCCCCCTAATTCATGTTGCTTGCTGTTGCGCCAACGTATTTACGAAATTGTTCCGCAATATCAATGGCAATGAAGGTAGAGAGCTTCCCTCTAATGCAGTCAGTTGTCATCAGCTAACGCTATTAGCTCGCAAACGTGAGGTTCTTTCGGCTGCTGCCGCCTCAGGTGTCTCAGTTGCCTTTGGTTCCCCCATCGGTGGTGTCTTATTCAGTCTCGAGGTTAGTTATGCTCAGCCCCGGCCCCCAACCCCCAGCC
>JABFAI010000502.1:0-11448 GCA_013266175.1 Fusarium gaditjirri
TTATTTTTTTTTTTATTTTTTTATTTATTAATAATAAATATATAAGTGACATTATAATAGATTATCTTTAAATTTTAAAACTATTTATAAAATAAATTAGATTTTTTTTATTATTTTTTTTTTTTTAACAAAAAAGGTGAGTTACAAAAGGGTAGAATACAATATGCATACAGTAGTGTGGAGGTTTTAATCCGCTTATGTAGTTGCTAGTTAGTGAGATACCGTACAAACCTAGCTTATAACCGCATTCGGAGATGGAAAAGAAGAACAGTAAAAGAAATGACACATAAAGGGAGGCAGAACTGCGGACTTCCCGAGCCTTGGGGGGATAAAAGGAAGTGTAGTCCAGTGCCAATTGCCAGCAGCCAAACAATTCTCCATCTCCCATATCCAGCTGTCACTTGCAACACCACTTCGCCTTCAGCCTCCACCATGCCGACCTAAAAATCAACCTAGAATCTGTCCCTTCTTTGTTGGGCAAGGTCAGCAGCAAGCACTTGTGGCCAAACAGGAAGCGTCGCTGATGTATAGAAGGTCTACGTCGTCACGGGTGGTAATGCAGGAATGTGCGTTCCGCCAAGCTGACCTATGCGTTACGTTATCGGCTGATAACCACTAGAGGCAAACCCACCGTCAAACGACTCGTTCAGAATGGCGCAATCGTGTACATGGGCAGCCGCAGCGAGGGCAAAGCCATGGACGCGATTCAAGAAGGAGGCTCCAGAGGGGGATATCCGCTTCGTGCAAATGGATCTGCAAAAATTAGACTGTCGTCGAGGTGGCAAAGGAAATTCGAAGGTGAATATTCATTTGGTGGCCATCTGAGCGAGCTAACGTCTCCGCGGTAACAGCAAAGAGACTGCTCTCCATGGATTGATCAACAATGCGGGCATCATGAATACCCCTTTCGAGATCATTGCAGACGGTTACGAAGGGCAGTTTCAGGTCTGTTTTCCACCGACTCACATACCCCACTGACTCTAACAGCCAACAGACAAACTACGTCTCGCACTGGCTCTTGACATACCAACTCCTCCCTCTTCTCACGGCCACGGCCGTGGCCAGCCCGCCAGGCACAGTTCGCATCGTCAATGTCACCTGCGATGGCCACAGCCTCTTCGCGCCATCCGAGGGCATCAAGTTCGATGACATCAACATGGAAGCCGCCGGCTCCAGGACGCGCTACGGGCAATCGAAGCTGGGAAACGTGCTGCACGCAAAGGAGCTGAATCGACGGTACGGGCCGGGCTCTGGAGTAGAGAGCGCGATATGGACTGCTGCTGTGCATCCTGGGCATATTCACACGTGAGTGCCAGCACCATGAAATGAACGCCAGTATACTGACAACAGCAGGTCTCTCGGTACGACGCCTAAGCTAACGTCCATCCTGCGCTGCATGGGAATCCTCGACGACGTCGACAACGGCAGCATCTCGTCCGACTTTGCCATCGCCAGCGCGGATTTCAAAGAGAGTCACTCGGGCGGGTACGTCGTGCCGTATGCCAAGATCGGCAAGCCGAGCAAGAACGCGACCAAGGCAGACCTGGCGCTCAGGCTATGGGAGTGGACGGAAGCACAGCTGAAAAGGAAAGGTCTGCTGTGAGACGCCGTAAATTTAGAAGTGAGCATTTTGGGATCGAGCCCTATAGATTCAGCAAATCGGCGTTAGGAGGCACTCCAACTTCTCGATGTGGCTTGCAATGTCTCAGGAGTGCGGTTTAGTCTCTGCGAGATCGCATCTGCTGGTGATGAGGAATCGAGAACCCCGGGCCTGCAGCTGGCTGTATAACTGGATCGGCAACATGGTAATGAGTATCATCGCAAGGCTGATAAAACTTCTATCCACCGCTGTGGAGCAAGATGGTGAAAGACGTTTGTACCTGAGCACGAGTACAGCATACGGTGCGGGAGGGGAGTCCCGCTGAAAGGTGGCCAGGAATGTAATTTGTTGTTAAATAGGATGACCAGTGGTTTACTGTTTTCCATAGATGAAAGGCCGGAGCCTATATGGAACGATAAGGTACTTGGCGAACTGTAGGAGAAATAGGCACCTGGAATAGTCTGGAGATGGACTGAGGGTATATTAAAGCCTTATTAGTGATTAAATGGCACAGTTTGCCGGTTGTGTTGAGATTTCTCTCTAAAGAATTATCACGTGTTAATTATATTAGAGCAACATCCTAGATTCAGTTAAAATCACTGTCCTAAATATAGGAACAGAACCTTATCATATCTATCGACATATAACTATAAGATCTTAATTTTCCTATCCTCTATAATAAGTATATTACTACCCTGAATAACCGGTATCTACTTATAATCTACCTTATTACCTTCTAGGATAACCTCCTAATATATAGTAACTATATTCTAGTATATACTGGATCCTCTATTAACTTAATATAAGTACCCCTTTAATTGATCTAGTAGAATAAATAATTGGATAAGTAAGCTATTATAGTCGGGGTATATAGAGCCATTAAAGTCAAACTAGATAATATTAGGAGTAAATATCTCTTTAATAGCAGTAAGGTGTTCTTCAGGGTTAGTGTAGGAAAAGAAGTTAATATTACATTGTATAAGAGAGACTATAGCCTCTTTAGTTTTATGGCTTCTAACGGAGATGTTGATTGATTTGATTTGCATACTTGCTGGACTGGCGGCGACTGATATTTGTTTTGGTAGATATATAGCTTGGAGGGGACGATGTGTAGGCTATTGACGACTATCTTTACAGCTTCTGTTATTTACTTCTCCTTAATGAAAGGAAGTGTCCTACTTATAGTTTGATAACGGTATCCAGGAGCTTCACGTGTGCTTACTGGAAAAGGCAAGGTCTAAGGCTCGTCACCGATCGCGACATGTCTCCTCATTCGGTTAGAACGTCTGCACCAAGCTTACGAATATGCTTACCTTGCCCCCTTCACGCAGCAAATCTACATCAAACAAAGCTACCTTATATTAAAAGGCGCGGGGTTTTACCAGTCCGTGAGTCCGTGAGTCCGTGTCTAGCCGGGACTTACTGGACAGAGCGTAGCCCGCAGTGTTACTGGGCGCTCTTTTAATGACTAACTGCATGGTAGCGACTCAGGCTGTAGCCTAGGCTATGAGGAATTGGGCCTCTGGGCAGCACACAACTGCAGAGATCGGTCACGGAGCTTCCGAATTGCAAAAAGCGCCACGAACCATGTGGGATCCATGCGTCGAGAACGAGGGCATAAGAGGGCCCAAAAAGTCGAGTTGTTCAGGCAGGCTAAGCTGTAGTAGCCAATCGATGCAGCGGTAAGCTGCCGACGAATGGGTGGGTGAGGATGCAGTGACCATCAGTGTCGGGAAGTACGGGAAGTACGGGAAGTACGGGAGGTCGAGATACACAAAGCCCATCATGGTTACAGGCTCACGAGGCCGAAATCTCGAGGTGAAGAAACAAAAAAGAGAAAGAAAGTCGCCCACTGCTGGGCACCCACGGCAAGTGAGTCATCCCAAGAAAGAGGTCCGTTGCCCACGGCTTTACGGGCGTCATTGTGGAGGTCAACTGCCTCTTGCTGATCGGCATAGAGACCGTAGCTGGGACCAAAGCCGGAAACAGAATCCCGATTGGGGATTTGTGTCGGCCTCTTGACGGGCTCGACGTTTGTAGGCTGGGTGCAGATGGCAGTGGTAATGTATTGCCCAGAGTGGTCCGACTGATTCTCAAAGTTGGACTTCTGAGGCTGAGAAACGCAGGTAGTCTGTGGAGCATCGCCTCCACCACCGATAACATAGTGAGTGGCGTACTCGAATTTTGTAATAATCTCATAATGCTTGTCGTCATTCCGCAAGTTGCCATTGTGGGGAATGGCCATGGTGCCGGCGGCAACCAGAGAAGCGAGATAGCCTGAGGAGCGCATCTTTTTTTAGAGTCAATATTATTAATGGCAAATTGAATTTGGATAACGATTCAGGCCTTTAAGGAAACGGAGGAGATAATGAGTAGAAGATCACTAGTCGACTCCTCAACAAGTGGACCAGTGGTTGGTTTGTAGAGCAAGGATTGATAGGCCTGATTAAATCTGAACAGGACAAGAACTAGAAGATACGGGACAGTTTCAATGCTATTCTTAGTCATCTCAATGCTGTGTAGAGCCATGAAGCCATGAAGCTCTGCAGCAGAAAGTTCTATATATACCTTTCTCCGCATTTTCTAAAATAGAGTAGACGATTCTAGCTCAATACCCTTGAAACAAAGTACCGCAGTATCAGTGATAAGTACCCGTATCTTTGCTTTCTGGATGTTTCTAAATTTTCCACATAGAAACAAATGTCCCTGGATAGTATTGGGATGGGAAATCTCATCAAATTCTTAGAGAACAGCTTATCTGACCCGAACCAGGGTGTAGCAAGTAATGCAAAGACTATATCCCTATTGGGTATGTTAGAAGATGAATTAAGGAGGCCAGTTGGCGGCTGATACTCCGCAATCTGGTCTACGATTATTATGTAAAGCACGACTGATAATAAGTTAGGTACGGTTTCCACTCTAGTACCGGTTCTTGCCACTTCAATAATCTGTATCGTTATATTCCTCGTCCTCCGTACTTCGAATCGGCGTTTCTACGCGCTCGAATATGCACAGGCACTTTGTTGGAGTAGTAGGTTGCAGAACGGCATTAGCATCTCAAACATTAATCCTGACTATCTCCTAGCGATAGCAGTCCTATACTGCCTAATAGATTCTTCTATTAGATAAGGGCTTTTTTGAAAGTACTAGATGCCTATGCCCTCTAGCGCTAAAGTCTTAATTTATACCTTTTAATTAGATTCCTTTATATTTATTGCGCTATTTGCCTTATTACTTTTTACATTATATGGCCAGTTCCCCTTCTACTTAATGGTATAAGCGACAATAGGAAGAAGTAACTTAAGACTCTTTCTTACAGTAATATTAATATTAAAGATTTAGCTAAAAGGAATAGATTATATGTATATTATTTTGTGGCCTGGGTTGTATATACCTTTATGATGTATATCATTATGCGTAAATTCTTTTTCTATGTAAGCCTGCAGCAAGCCTTTTTACTGACCCTATAGTATGCTAAGCGTATCTTATCCTGCACTGTCTTGTTTACTTTAGTGCCTAAGGAGTGTCTTGATGAGGACTATATCTGTAGCCTCTTTAACGGCTTGGCTAAGAATATTTGGATTGCTGGCGATATTAAGCAGCTAGATAGGACTATCTAAGAGCATGATAATGTGGTTATGAAGCTTGAGAAAGCAGAAATCGAATGGATTAGACTATATAATAAGCAGCGCGTTAAGTATGAAATGAAAACAGGTAATGAAGCCGAAAGGGCAACCACCAGCACATCCGATCCTGAATCTGGGAACCTCGTTACTGGCCGCGAGGATAAGCGACCTACCTACCGTGAAGGCCCTTTTGGGCTTATTGGCGAGAAAGTTGATACTATCTAATGGGGCCGAAAAAAGCTTAAGGACCTTATCCCTGAAGCCTAGAACGCTTAGAATAACTGGCTTACTGGTGATTATAAGAAACACACTGCTTTTTTGGTTAAATTCTCTACTTAATATGATGTGCAGGTTGCTTTTTAAGCCGCCACATACCACCACGCCCTTTAAATGTCTCCTTGATTTATTGGCATAAAGCCAAATGAAGTTATCTGGAAGAGCCTTAACTATTTATAGTAGCAGGTTGCAATATATCGATACATTATCTACACTGCCATTGCTGATCTTATTGTATTTTGGACTCTTCCTGTAACTATTGTTAGTATCATTGCGTAAGTAAATACCATCAAGTCGCTGCCAGGCCTAACCTGGATACAGAATCTTCCATAGGTGAATTTGGCAAGCGTCTTTCTTTCTATCGTTATATTAATCCGACCGTTTAGGTTATCCTTGGCGCTGTTTCTGGCTTGTTACCTTTCATTACGCTATCTATTCTGATGTCGTCAGTGCCAGTGTTCATACGTACCTGCGCCAGGTGGTCTGGCTGTGTTTCACTATCGCAAGCTGAGCTCTTCACCCAGAAGGCGTACTTCATTTTTCAAGTCCTCCAAGTATTCCTGACGATTCTTTCGATTTTATAATGCATCGTATTGGCTGCTCAAAGACTCGACAGGGTTCTCCCAATTTTATAATTCCTCTTATTCGCCTACTTCTCAAGCCACTATCAAGGATTAAGATCACTAAATATGAGATCAACCTCGAATTCTGTCTTTACTCAGCAGTAGCCTCTTCTATCAGTATGTAAAATTCTCTGGCATTTTCTAAATAGTTTAATTACGCTGAAAGGTATCGATTGATCCACGTTTTATTTCGTGCACCGATGTTGTTGATTTACTGTGGAATTTCTCAGTGTATTGTTCAACACACATGACGCCGCCCCAACCCGCACCCTCAACGCATGACTGATATCGCTGAGGTAGACACGGGTGTTGCGTAGAGCGAGCGGCTTGACTGTCTCGGAACCGATTCTTCCAGTGGCACCGGAAACAATAATGAAATAGCCGGCCAAGTCGGGGAGGTCAGCTTCGGTGTAGGTGGGGGTCTAGCAGGGCATGGCTTGTGGCTACACGTAGAAAGGGGATTGGCTATGTTCTGTAGATTGAACTGCTGTATATCTTGGCTTCAATGTAGAAAATGGAAATCTACGTGTCATAATTACAGTATACACCTCGCTCAGTCTCTTATTTATACATTCCGATCGTCTCAAATCATTTCGCTGGTGCCCATGTATGCTCTATACACTGACGACGCCTCACTGCGGAGCTCCGGTCGCAGCATAAAGATCTAGTATCTCGGATCTAAGCCCGGCACCAAGAACAATCATAGCTCCGTTTCGAGTTTCCACAATGCCGGATCTACAGCATTGTTGCCCTGTGCTAATTTGACGCAATGTCTTGCACTAGGTGAGGAAGCTCGGTGGTGACAAGCGCCCTGGCCCGGCCGGAGCGGGGCTGCGGACATCTCCGGCCGCGACCGAGCACGCTTACACACAGACAAGCTCGGGCGAGCTGTTTGATCTACGCAAGGCATCTGCCTTGCGCATCAAGCTTTTGCGGACTAGAATAGGAACCAAGCCCCTGTTCAAGGTGGCAGGCAGAGGGTAGGCATATCGAAGGGTGGCCTACGCCAGAGCAGTAAATGAATCTGCCAACTGGATGGGGAAGCATGGAAAACTTAGCAGACAATCCAGCAATGGACGAAAAGCATAATTCTGAAAGTCAAGTAAGTTCAGGTTCGGATCTACAGTCGCACCTCTCACACAGAGTGCCATAGATGCACAGAGCAAGGAAATAGTCAATTGTGGCGCTCAAAGGCAAGCCTAGAAGCTAAAACACATTCTACAATGCTATCATTCAAGACAAAGCCGAAGAATGACAGGAAATGCTCGGCGCATGGTTACCACGGAATCGGAGTTCCATCCGCGTGGACGAAACGTCCAGAGTAATTGTCCCTGGTGGCCGTGTCGATCTAACCAACCATCGTCAGCCTACGCCGCACGCGAAGCAAGAAACAAAGCACGTGCTTACCCGTTCAATAATTTTCTTCGCCACTTCATCAAGATCTGAGAATGGAGGGTTTTCCATCTTGTAAGCCTTGACTGCATTCTTTCCCATCTCCGTCTCGACAAAGCTGAAGGTACAGTGGCATCGTCAGCACAATCCTATAAGAAACTCTACTTTCGCGCGGGATCACTTACCCAGGAGAGACAGCAAACGCAATAATGTTCTCATACTCCGCGTGAATTGTCTTTGTGAAATGGTTCAAAGCCGCCTTGGAAGCATTATACGGGAACATCTTGAAGAACATATACTTCTGATAGTCCTCAATTGAAGCAACGGCCGAGCTCATTGCCATCCACTTCGGGTTCTCGGCCCTCTCCAGAAGAGACTTCAGGCCCATGAAGAGAAGCGCCGGACCGGCTGCGTTGATGACATACACGTCGGCCACAGCCTTGGGATCGATGGATTCGATAGGACCTTGGTTGCCGACAATGGCGGCGTTGGCGATGATGACGTCTAGCTTAGTAATGCCTTGGGCCTCGAGCTCGTTTGCGGCGTCGAAGGAATCGGATGTGGAGGTGGCTTCGATCTTGACGAGGATGACTCTGCTGCCCTTGCCGGCTGGTAGTTCGAGGAGTGCTTTGGCGTTGGGGCTGGTAATATCACGCAGAGCAGCGATGACAGTGTGGTGTGGTCGGCGGAGGTAGTGCTCGAGGAACCCTTTGCCGATACCTGCCATTTCTGTGAGATTCAAGAGCCAATGGGTTGTCAAGCCACGAAAGAGAGGTGGTAGCGAGAGCTGTAAGTACACTGACCTCGACTGGCGCCAGAGATGAGGACATTGGTAGTGGTACCCATTGTGATGAGTTAAGTTTGAAGGCTGAGTATAGTCTTTAGACTTGGTGGTGGTACTTGACGCTGATGATTACGAAGTCTGATGAACATCAAATTTCATTGCGGATTAGCCTTTATATACTTCTCACGATAGTTTCCCCGGCTCATTCAGGAGGCTTAGTCACTTATCTGTAAGCGCAATCGGCGTAGAACATAGGCCTTCGCACTGCAGTTACTTGGCCCAATTAGGGCATTTACATGCACTGGGCGCTGACGCTCCCTCATCGGCCTTGTTCCCCAAGAATCTCCGCGATTCGTCATAGCCTAGCAAGCTGTGTAAGATGACGGGTCCAAATCGGCTAAGCTCAGTTGGGAAATGACCGCTCGGAATGTTAAGAACACGAAGTCCCGCATCTAGCTGATTTGCGTCTTCCGCTTATTGAACCCCGTGAGGCTGGAGTAGGTAGAAAATAGCGCAGGATTCGAGCGCATTCGTGGACAGTTCAAAGTCCGGCATCCTGCGACTGTGCCCAGCAATCGCATCATTTCACTGATCACAAATATCAAATCCAGATTTAGCATTCCATCATGGAAACAGGATCGACAGCGGGCGCTAGTGGAAGGCGGACAGACGGAGGGGTTGGCACTCCGAGCAATCGGGTCCTTTCTTGCGCAAATTGCCGCCGGAGGAAGATACTCTGCAACAAGGATATCCCTTGTGCGAATTGTATCAAGGTAAGTCATTCTGTCTCTATCACACTAAGTCTCGTGTAAGTGACATCATTTGTCACTTCTCGTGATCGAGTTCCCGCAATATCCTGCTTGTATTTGGACGAACGACTCTAAGACGAATAGAACAACGTCACTTGCGTACCTTCCAAGCCGGCACCCTCAAGGCCTAGGCTTAAGTCTACTGCTAGGGATATACGGGAGCGCCTTGCCAAATGTGAAGCATTGCTTGCAGAACACGTTGTAGTGGATGACAGTTCCCAAATTCGTTCAGGACAGGGAGGTACCACCACCAGCAGTAACGACATCGCGCCAGCCAGCAGCGAAACAATTGGCGAATCAGCGAGGACGCATGCCGATGGCGATTTGTGGGTGACTCTCAACGACGAGGTATTTGCACTTCAACCTGCATCACAATCCAATGAAGCTGACCAACAATACAGATCTGTAAAATGAAGAACCTTATGGAACAGGATCAGCCAGAGGTTGCTTTCAGCGAAGAAAATGCATCTGATGATTTCACAGGCTATAAACCGCTGAGGTTCACTAACTGTCCGACCCTCGACCCGATCACAGCCTTCAAGCTGTGGCAGATATATCTCGAGCGCGTCAATCCACTGCTTAAGATAATACACGCACCCACTGTTCAACCCCTAATTGTCTCTACAACAGCCGACATCGAATCGGCTCCGCTGGATCAACAAGCACTGGTGTATAGTATTTTCGGACTGGCTGTATTGGCACTTAGAAGTGACGAAATCACAAACATGCTTGGTGCTGAAAAACAGCGAGACGACTTCCTCCAAGAATTTCTTACCGCAGTCAGCGTGTCGCTGGCGCAGTTTGGTTCGCTGGGACGGTACAACATGGTTGTCCTGCAAGCTCAGATACATACTTCTGTAAGTTTTGATGGCTTTTCTGTGGGTAATAGAAGCGGCTGACGGTGAAGATCATCCTCATGGGCCAATGCAACAAACATGCTGCCTGGATCCTGTCAGGTACACTAGTACGAACCGCTATGAGCATGGGCTATCATCGTGATGGCACACATCTATCACTCTCGCCATTTGAAACAGAAATGCGTCGGCGTATTTGGTGGCAAATTGTCTTTTTCGACATCAAGCTGGGCATCGACTCTGGTTTAACACACAGCTCCGTGCCTGAGCACTTCGACACCAAAAGCCCTCTCAACCTCAACGATGCGGACCTGTTCCCCGATGCCACAGATCCGCTAGTGCACAAAGAGGGACCTACGGAGATGGCATTTGTCATAGTCATAACTCGGGTATCGGCGTATTTACTCGACAAGAAGGCTCGTCAGGCTATGGAGGCAAACATCCTTGGCCACGGCGGAGACCGTGGAAGCATAGATGCTTCCCTCTTGAACCATAATCGGCTCCTCGTACAACAGCTTGACGCTGACCTTGTGGACATTGAAAGAAGGTTTATTCCATCCGCTGCAAGTAAAGTCCACGCGGCGGCCCTGGGAATCCGCCCACACCTTATCAGACGGCTGCACGACATGATGCATCCTATGCAAGAATCACCAGACTGGGGGACTGATGTCTTGTCTCCTCGTGACAGCCTCTTCAAACTCATTCTCTCCAGCTGCGAAAACGCGAGCAACTCGTATGATTCGATGGATCGATGGGGCTTTGCGTGGTATATCCGCTTGCATTTCAACTTTGATATCCTTGCCTCCCTCGCCACTTTCTTATTTCACAGTCCGACGAATTCGTTGGCTAATCGCGGTTGGGCCGTGCTTGAGTCACTTTACGCTAAGCATTCCTTGTTGGACACTCACAGGCCGAATGCCGCAGTCACTCCGTCACAGTTCATTTTAAAGGCCTTCGGCGAGCGAGAGCGCGTCTTAGCCGAAATGGGAGAGATCGTCGATGTTCCTGAACTCATTGCCACCCTGAGGCAAATGAATCAACTGCACACTCTGACCCCTCCAATTCCAAATAACGCGAACCCTTGGACTGCAATTGAATGGATCTCGGGCGACTTTATGCACGACGACGGCACGCAGCGGTCAGAAGGCTTCATGCCGCAGGCCGACGCAGGCGAAGGGTTCAGCGAGAGGTATAAATTCTGGCCGGGGGCGTTATGGAATGCGGAGTGGGGACAAGGTTATGAGGGATCGGCATCGGATTGAGCTGCTGCTTTTTGACACGAGGAAACCTTGTAAATAAAGAGGGCATGACTGTGTACTGTGTTTAGTCCTAATTAGGATAGAGACTATACCTGATTAGGTTAGTAAATTCTTATAACAATCTAGCAATAGTCTTTAGTAGTATCTATTAACTATTCTTACTAAAACTAAAAATATATTAATAAAGATAGAGATAAGAGATTATTGAAATTTTATATATAAAGA
>JABFAI010000504.1:0-24136 GCA_013266175.1 Fusarium gaditjirri
TATAGTATATTATAGTATACTATATACTTAGGAGAGCTTAAAATCTTTTAATAAATTAGGAATACCTTTATCCTCCCAAACCCCTTTCTTAATATTAAGCTTTACTCCTCTGCATAAAAGCAGCGCCACTATAGCCTTGTACCCACTTCTTGCTGCTAATTCAACGGCTGTCATTTGCACTATACTTACCTCCTCATAATAATCTGCTTTAGTTTTATAAGACCCTTTCAATAAGCGTGCATCTGTTGACAAGGCCCATTGATTCAGCAAGTCCTGCCTTCCCCATCCTAACCTCCCTGGATCCATTGAGTCTTCACCTCCCCAACTCATTTCGCGTGAATATAATGAAAGCAATTGATCAAGCGATTCCGTTTGTGGGGGTTTATACCCAGGGTCTTGGAAAAATGTAGTCCTTGTCGTTGCAAAATCATCAATGCCCGCCCCGTGATCCAACAGGAGATGAATCATCGCCTTGTGTCCTTTGTTAACTGCTAGATGAAGTGTTGTCTCTGTGAGCTTTCGGAAATGTACTCTGTTTTTCCACTTGCCCATTTGCTAATCATTATTTTTGGAGCGTTGATGGCTGCTCCCTTCCGTAAAAGGGTCTCAACCAATGCTAGACCCCTATTCTCAACTGCCAAGTGAAGATTTGTTCTTTTTAATGTAGCCTGTCCGAGAAGCGATGGAGATAGATACCGGTCTTGACTGCTAATGGCCTGAATCGTTGCTTGTTGATTTAGTCCTTGGCAGTCGGGTATGGTGCTGCTATTCGCGAGTAGCATCAGGACTCTTTCATGCCCCTTCCCAACGGCAGACTCAAGCAAGCTTCCACTCCATGTTACCGTGGTTTGAGTCAGTAGCAACTTGACTACTGTCTCGTGGCCACCCTCTACTGCATAATCAAGAGGCGTCAGCCCGCAAAGAGATCCTTTGCTATTTGCGTCGACACTGTCCATAGCAAGAAGTAGCCTGACCACGGCCTTGTGGCCGTTTTCTGCGGCAAACGACAGAGGAGTACGACCTCTGACATCCCTGTAGTCTGCCAGGACCCCTCTCTTGTCGAGGAGGAGTTTAGTGACACCAGTGTGCCCGTGTTTTGCAGCCCAATATAAGGGCGTTCTAGCCCTCCAGTCAGTTGAGTTAGGATCTACCGTATCAATAGAGAGAAGCAGGCTAACCACAGCCTCATGACCATTTTCTGCGGCCAAAGACAAAGGAGTCCGATCTTGACCATCCACGTAGTCAGCGAGAACCCCTTCCTTATCAAGCAGTACTCTGACAACGTTAATGTGCCCGTATCTTGCGGCCCAAGAAAGAGGGGTCCAGCCGCAAATCTCATCTTTTGAGTTAGGATCGACGTCCTTCCTGAAAACCAGCACCTTAACAACATCTTCATGCCCGTATGTTGCTGCGTATGACAGTGGGGTCCACCCATAGATGCCCTTGGAATCTGCAACATGGCCTTTATTCAACAAAGCCAACACCGTCTTAGATAGTCCAAAATATGCTGCAGTTGGTACTTCGGTTGCCATGTGTGGAATGTCTTGCCATCTATGGTGTATGGAAGGCATTATCGCCTGAACTGAGGCAGATAGCCTAGCTGGACTTTCGAGGAAATCCAGAATCCTCTGGTCTCCATCCATAAGTGCCATGAGAGCATGATGCCCCCAATTTCGACAGGCGTAGTGATAAAACGGATTCCAGTGCTCAAGGCTTACACAACCGCCCCTGAAGGCGTCGAATGAGAGATATGAGATACAAGCCATTGTGATTTCTGTCTCTGCATTCGGGAACCATTCGTTGCGAGTACGGTCGAGGTATTCCTGCGTGGTATAATGAACTAATCGGATAACATTACTTTCTTTGTCAAATGTTACCAATCCAGCACAAACCGACACCATATCATCGATTTGGGGAAGGTTTTCTTTGTCGAGCTCAACATCGCTTTCTTCTACTGCTAGAGCATGCTGGAGTTCAGATGTCGTGAGAACTCTCTTTGTACAAGTTATCCACGAAAGGACTTTTGTGGCGAGCCCCTTGGAATCTAGATCCTGGTTGCCGATCCTCTCCATGGCTTTTTGGTAAGCAATATCATACGCTTTCGGCCCAGAATAAAGGCTTTTTAGTGCGTCCTTGATTTTCTTAAGGGTCTTTTTAGTTGATACAGATTGGAAATAAAGTTGTGCGAGGAGGAACCTGGGCAGGTGTTATGTCGTGATCCTATTGAGTAACGTAACAACTTACATTCCATCGACAGCCTTTGCAATCTCAGTCTTGACCATTTCACGATGTGTCTGCGAGAGCTGCCCTGACTGTGAGATCTTGCTGTCTAAAAAGCTTCTCACGTCCTCATCGTCGGCGCGAATTTTGATCGCTGTGCTTCCTTCAAACTTGTCCATGATTTCTGGGATAAACCTCGAGGTAGCGAAGAGCTTAGCACCGCATTGGGCCTGGAGCTTGAAGATCTCTTCAAGTAATCTATTTCGACAACCGTCTATTGCTTTGAGCTCATTAAGTGCATCAACAATGATGTAGATCTGTGAATATAGACCAGAAATAGACTGTATAGTGGCTGAGGCCTCCTCAAGGGAGGCTCGCGTTTCGCGGACACTGTGCTTATCGTAGAGGGATTTCACGCTTTCTGGTATAAATGATTGGCCTTGAACTAGCTGTTTTAGTAGGCTCTTGAGTAGATGATCGAGCGTCTGTTCGCCAGTCCGTCGGTAATTACCATAGATATACGCAATCCCGACGGTCTCATCATCTCCAAAGCGGGTGGTGAGCTCATTGATAACGATCGACGTGACGATTGTTTTGCCTGCTCCAGGAACACCTGGACAAAACAGCGTCTGCCCATTCTCAACCCACTCTTGGAACTCTTTGGAACTCAGAAGCCACTCGCCAGTACCTTTTTCTCTTTGGCTGAAATAGTCGCTCTGTTGAGGACCATAGTTGACAGGCGTGAGCCACTCGAGGATATCAACGCCCTCCTTTCTATCCATCTTACGTTTCACTTCCATAATATTTTTATCAGAGTGGATAAGAGCCTCATGCACTAAAATCTCAGTTAGGAGGTCTTTATAATACAGTATTCCCTGATCTACTCACTTTGGCCCAGAACTTCATTTGCTGTAGGCTCTCTCCCAACATCGCTTGCTTCGACCTGGCCCAGTAATTCCTTTGCAAGGGTGGCTGCCACGGCGGCTGCATGAGATTGCCAGGCCTTGTTCTTATGCGAATCAGCATAATCGCAAATGCCCCGGATGGTAAGACATGGGAAGTTATGCGCTAGCCCTGCCGCTTCCATCTCAACACACAGGACCTAACCACCTAGATCCCTATTGAGCTTCTCCCGGAAGATGGAATCCTTGATTACTTCGTTTCCAGATGCGATCAACCCGTAATGTACTCGCATTTCTCTAGGCTTACGCTTTACCGTTTGGCTCGTATCGCAGAAGCGACAGTCGTCTTCTGCGTCACTTTCCTCGGCTTCCTGATCATCGACGAGGATGATTGTTCCCTCAGCAGCACTCTTGCTTATATGGGCATAGTCTGACTTGAAGAGCTGATCTTTGAGTGAATCAGACTTGAGGTACTTCGGCGCCAATCTTGGCCACTTTTGCTCCATCTCCTTCAAGTATTCGGGTATCCGGGAGCCAGTCAGCTCATGCTCTGACTCTACCATCGTCAAGGCTGCCAGCAAGGAGTTCGGTGCACTATTTGCACTATTCAAAGCCCCAGTTCTCTCGAACTTGCCTCCCTGATGTGCCTTTCCCAAGTCGTATTGCACTACGCCTGGAAACGCCCCAACAGGAGTGCCTACCACGACGTCACCGAGACGAACCTTGGGCGGAATGCCACCTCCGATGCCGACCATGAGGCAAAACTTGATGGTCGGGAAGGTAGATATCGTACTACTTGTAACAGTCGCTGCTGAGATAGTGCCGATTTTGCCCTTAGGCAGGCAGGCGATGACGACACAGTGTTTACCCACGGATCCGAGTGTATATGTATTATTGTCGTGGGGAGGTTTTGGAAGATTTGGGTGCCTCTGGTCTAGCATAGCTATCGCCGCGGTCTGTTCGGTGGGCAAGGCGCAGACCCATCCAACGTGGTAGTCACTATGAGCCCGAGGTTAGGGAACCGTTTCCGACGCCATCGTGAAGCACTAGACAGGGTTCTGTATTTCAATCACGACTGACTATGTTTGAGATTCAAAATTCAGTTCGTCGACCTTTACTGACAGGGATAGCAATTAGTGACCTTAGTTAAGATTCACTCACTCTAAAAGGGCCCGTTTGCAGCGTAACATTTTGAAGGACGTGGAACTCGGAAGGGGAGAAGAACTCCTCACCACGCCGCCCTGGGTCTGAATCTGACATTCATCAGGCATCAATGGTTCAGCCGCAAAAATATTCCCTGTTTCCGATAATCGGAGAAGGAAAGAAATCATTGGCAGTGTAAGCGCTGTGGCGCTGAAGACCAGGCTGCGAAGGTGGCCGTGTAACAAGTTTATTACACCTTCTAGAATACGTGAGGCTCTAACTAAAATGCTGTAGTGATTCGCCAAGGCAGATTTGGGCTGACATGAGTGCTGCATAAACAGGGATACAGAGCGCCTCATTTTCAACCAGAACTACGCCAAGGCAGCAAACATGGTTCGCCAGGCTGCATAGTCGCAGGTAATCTCAATATGAGCTCTCGAACCCCTCACCTTTCGATGGTCTAAACACCTTGAGCAGAAATCAATTAATGCAATATCTCAATCAAGAATGGCAAATATTTCCGCTCCCCCCAACGCAGCAACAACGGAACAAACAATCGGTTCGGCGGTCGATCCGCGACCGGCCCCACCCGTCTCCGTTGCCGATAACATGTCCGAACTCTCCGACTTCCACGAAATAGGCAGTATGCCCATGTGCATCGCCCTCGACAAGTCAGGCAGCACGTTTGGCGCAACCATAGCGGCAGAGCTGGACGTGGTGCACCAATTCTGCACGTTCCGCCAGGCTCAGCAGCAAGCCGACTCCAACAGCGCCGTCATCCAGGTCCTCCCGTGGTGCCACACGGCCTTGGAGCCCGTCATCTTCCCCAACAGCTACGAGGCACGGCGCAGGATCGGGTCTGGCGGTGGTACGGATCCGTCGTCGCTGTACCAGTCGCCGACGTGTCTTGCGTCGCTGCGGTCCGCGGGCATCTGGGTCCTGATGACGGATGGCCAGATCGAGAACAAGCTTGTGGAGAAGTTTGCCAAGGAGACGCTCGAGATGTCGATCCACAGTAAGCCGTGCGTAATTATTGTCTTTGGCGACTCTAGCTACGGACGGCCAGCTGCCTGCGACATCTCGGTGGGCATTGCCGTCTACGCCAACGTGCCGCACTGCCTGCTGCTCTTTCACGATATCCCAACAGGCATCGTCCGGATTCTGCAGGCCAAGGGCAACTTCCAAGGATTGCTGCCACTGTCTGCGGTGGGAAGTAACGAGCGGATCAAGCTGCGCGTTAACCAGTACACGGCCTGGCCAGAGCTTCCCCGGATCGCATACAAGGACTTGTTCTCTCTCGAGCTCTCCGCCATACGCGATCTCGAGCCTGATGAAATGGCCCTGCAAGACGGACTGATCGTCAACATCCCCGACATGCTCGCGGGCAACGTCGACGAAGCAACGATTGAGAAGATCATCCACAACAGCGACAACGTCAGGAGTCTGGCCCTCGCTGCCCAGGCAAAAGGCACCGGGGAGAAAGTGGCCGACTGGCTCATCTCACACCAGCTTCCAGCCTCTGAGCGGGCGAAGCGGCCCGTGGATGTTGACCACAGAGCGCACAAGGCCATCTCGGCGCTTCTAGAGGCTCTTAAATCTTCCAGTTCGGACGAAATCGTGGAAGATCTGCGGCGGGAAGTTCGACAAGCGCATGCTATGAACATGAAGGTGCACAGGCGGAAGCTCAAGGGCGATGCCGACGAATCCGAGGATGAAGCGAAGAAGACAAACCAGCGCCTTTACAACGCCGCCAGAGCCAGCGCTGGGCGCATGAGTAAACGTCGTAGACACGCTGATACTGCGCCGTCACTTCCAGATCGGCCCCCATCTCCCGCAGCCCTTAGTTGGAACGTTGGCACCTGCGGGTATGCCTCTGAGGGGGATTCACCCCGGAACAACAACTCCCCCATAGACTCGCCGCAGATGGCGCCTACGGTCCCTGCCCTCGAGCCAGCCAGTGCGCCCCAGCCTCTCTCCAGCTCATTCCCATATCCACCCATGTACGCGCCATCATATGACCTCTATACCCCTTTCTCCGATGGGGATTACGCTCTCACGCAAGGCGGGGGGATAATGGGTCAACAGGGCTTGGCATTGAAGCCCTACGACTCTCCTTTCATAATAGGTAACCCTGTAATGAACAGCATGGATGTTAGCTACGGCCTG
Source organism: Fusarium gaditjirri (assembly GCA_013266175.1). Taxonomy (NCBI): domain Eukaryota; kingdom Fungi; phylum Ascomycota; class Sordariomycetes; order Hypocreales; family Nectriaceae; genus Fusarium; species Fusarium gaditjirri. The sequence goes on from JABFAI010000504.1 coordinate 6,432, forward strand.
GACAGCGGAAAAGACTTACTTAACGAGGAGGCACCGGCAGAGGCTGCTAGCGACGAGGAGGTAACACTGGGTAATTCAGCCTCGGTCACCCAAGCCAGCGATGCTTTCCGGAGGCCAAGGAGTACGAAACTTCCAGGCAAGAGACGCTCTCGTACTCGGAGCCGATCCCCCTCTCTCCGCCGCTCCACGCGTGACCCGATCCTCATCCCAGGCTTTGAGCGATTCAAGGCCCTAGACAAGGCCACCAACGAGCTACGCGGCCAATGTTCTCTCTGCCACTACGACGGCGCCGTGCTCGCCATTCTTCTACGAGCGCCGCCGGCAGGTCGACCAACGGTGGGCTTCCCGCGCGAAGGCGACAATGCGCAGATCGCGTTTCCTTTCGCCATAGGTAGCTTTGCAGAGACACGGGTCCTGTCTACATTTGTCTGCTGCGACCCTTGTGCGTTCCACCTGGTGCGCGTGGGCACGTCGCCTCTTGGTGACACGGTCATCGCTGCGGTGCCGATGGTGTCGTTGCGTCAGAACCAGGCGTCTGTCCTTGAAGCGCTGGACCTTGCTATGCGTGGGCGGATTGACTCGGGTGACTTGCTGGCTGTGTTTATGGCAATGTTGGATGCAGAGTTGAATGACGCGGATCGCCATGTTAAAAGCGGTCGAGCACATGACGAGATTTCTCTGTTCCAGAGCAGTGCAGAGTGGTTTCAAAATAATCTAAATCGTCTTATCGAGGTCCCAGCTACGCTGAGTATCGACTTCCAACCCCACAGCTCCCGGCCTCCGGAGAAGAAGACCCTCCACGAGCTGCTAGATCAGCCAGAGTTCCGAGACCCAGCTAATACAAACAACCACGACTTGCTGCTACTGCGATATCCCATCCCCGGGTTCCTGGTCCTCCTCCGCCAGATAAGCCTGCTCTATCCCATCTCGGAGCACGGGCAGACCCTGGCGTTCCACAAGCTCGTGCTCCTCATTCTCGAGACGCTCAACGGCCCTCGCGCGTCGGTAAAGTCCCAACTCGCAGTCGGCGACATGTTGAGGCACGCCGAAGCACGAGAGGTGCCCATATCTGCCCTGGAACTGGAACAGAGGGGTCTCGTGGAACCTGGCACGCTGGAAGCTTTCAAGCGATGGTCGCACTTTGAGAGCTTCGCCCAGAGATGCGGTCCGGCGCTGACCGTCTTCCTTCGCCACTGGCTTCGTGCTGGGTTCAGACAACAGTCTGCTGTATCGATTTTCAATTTGCTTAAGAGGGATGAGAATTTAAGAGATGTTTTTGTCGCGCCATTGTCGATCAGCGTTGATTATGGGATGGACTTGTAATTGTTATCCTTATAGTTATTTTGTCTTGCAATAAAACTTTCTATTCAACTCATAAACTTGCAAATCAGTCCCACAGTAGAAAGCGCACTAAATTATAATACCCTGGTGTCACATATCTCTTCCACTATTATGCTAGGACCTAAGAGCTTTTCAGGCCTTCTATTTTAATCAGCTAGGGCGGGAAATTGGAAGATATAGCGACTTTTCTATCAACATTGTATGTAATTACGCCCGCCTCGTAGCCCCAGTATTTCGCGTCGATGTTGAGTAGACCGAGTATGTATCAGAAACCGGTAGCCTCGAATGAGGCTCGTCACCATCTCCCGACGCATCCGAGCCGTTGTTTAACCAATGCAAACGCTTGACTCTCTTGAACGGTTCCCGGTCTGACGTCGACTGCAACCAGCAATCTATCAACTCTCGCTGGGTTGGGCTCCCCTTCAGCTCCCATAGATACTTGTCATCAATGCGGGAGTCATCTGAAGGCTCAGCTGTCCAGCTCACGGATGCCGATCCCGATCCCGGAAGTGTGTGTTTCCGAACAGTTGTCTTCGCATACGCGCTTTGATGGCCATCATTGATTATCCATGGGGATGGAGGCGCCATGGCCTTATTTATGCTCTCTGCAGAACGTAAAGGTGATGGGTTCGAGGGGGCCATCGCAGGGTTCATCGGTGTAGACGTGCGGCTCCGTCCCTTATCCATAACATGCGGCAGCAATTGGTCGCGTTTTAGGACAGGCGTGTTCGTGCTGGTGCCAGTGCTACGAACAATCCAAGACGACGGGAACACCGCTGGCGCGTCTTGTTCATGCCCGAGACCAGTAAACGGGCTCTGCTTCGGCAGCGCCTTTGGTGCTTGCCATAGCAGCGCTACTGCCTCTCCCCTATCCATAGCATTATGTTCATCTTCGCGGACAAGGCAATCCACACCGAGAAAAGAACTGGGATGCATCTCGTCGCCGCAGCACCCGGGTCCTCCGCACGGCCCGTTCGGCAGAACCGCATCGTCTATATCGTGGAAGTGCGAGCTGTCCCGGCACGAAAAGACGAGCGAGTCGCAGAGCGAGCGGGGAGTGCTGGGAGGTGAATCGTAGCGCTTGGAGAAGGGGAGAGAGCCATCGACACGGCTGAGGAGTGTCGCTGCTGGCGATAGGCGACGGGTTGGGGTTGTAGATGACGATGGAGGTGGAGGTGGACGCGTGAAGAGTGTTGTACGGGGTTTTGGTTTCGCTGGTGGTGCTCGCGATGGTGACGGTGATTTCCGCCGCTTTGGTGTTGCGGTTGGAGATGGGAGACGTTGCGGTGGGTTTGATTTATGGATGATCCATGTCGATGGAAATGATGCCGCCATTTGTACGTGAGCTATGGTCGAACGCGATATACTGCGAGCAGAGATTTTGGTCTTGTCAAATGGTGATACAGTCAGTGTCAGCCCTGCTCTGCTACGCGCTGTGAGGCCGCCTCAGCGCCTGAGCAATTCACTTGGTTGGATGATCAAGCAGACGAAGCCTAAGAATATGCCTTGAAAAAGGCAACCGCGCTAATAGATAGAGGCGTTTATAGTGGTGGCGGTGTAAACAGCCTCGTTGCTGCAATGCAACCCCATGGGAAGACGATCAATGCATAATACCTCGTCTCGTGTTCTCAACCATTTCCCAGTTACTGGAAAGACTGATTTTACAAAATTAAATATTTCTCTTATATCAGTTTTTTAATTCGTATAACGAGCTATGAGTAGAGCGAGTACCGACAACATGCGCGGGCTGGCACAGGGTAGGCCATTTGAAGTTGGTGATGATGACCAACTTCCAATTCTGTAAGTCTGTCCAGTTCTCCATTGTGACTTTTCATCTCTCACTTGTTTAAGCCAGCATCGCTATGACAGACAACGACCATAGTTCCCTTATACTATAATATAGGCGCTGATAATTTATCTTAGCGAAGATATTCAGAGCGACCCTTCCAACGTCGCTGTCTTTGCTTCCACGCTCTTAGCTTCGGAGTCGTTGGTGCAAGTCCTTTGTTTTGGACCAGGTGACGGTAGGTTGTCTAAAACAGAATCCAGTACTACGCATCAAACAATGTCTCACAATTATCAACTGTAGCTCTTCTGCAAAGGACTTTAAACGAAGATCAACTCACGACGTGCTTCGAGGTCACTCCCCTGCGCCATCAGCACCCAAGGCTTATCGAAGCTTCATCGGACTGACAGCAATTCTCAATAGCAGGATCCTCAAGGCCTTGAGTCGCTTACATTGTTAGTGCTTTATGGAACAACTTGACCCCAGGCCTCAGTCTCTTTCATAACTAACAAGAATACATTGCAAAAGCTTTATAAATCGCCATCTCGTACGTGCGGATGAGGAAAGCCCACCAGATGCCAATAGGCTAAGGCTGTCTCCTAACGCATTTCAACTCCTCCGGCATCATTGCCATTTGTCAGTGTCCTTCACCAATGCCCTGGCTAACATCGAGTACCCTTCTCCCATGTGCTTCCCCAGCCGAGCCACCCACAGCAACTTGAGCTTTTGGTTTTTCCTACCTACCCGAGTCCAAGTCAGGTGCCGTGACCCAAAGGCCCACGTCAAGGGCAAGAGCCAAATGAACCCCATCAACTACCTTTACTTGGACGCTCCGAACGTCGATGTCAGGGGGTCAAAGATTGCGCTGCACTATTGGGTTGACGGAGGCGGTCGAGGAAGTCCCAAGGCGGTTGTCGTCAATTTTCAGGACGGTCGGTGGAAGAGAGTTGTAGAGGAGCCCATGTTTCGCCTCAGAGACTCTTATCAGGAGTGTGAATCTCGGCGCCTCGGAGGCGATCCAATTTACCTTCAGATGTCTGTCTTTAACAGCGCTCTGAGATGGTGGAATAACTCTCTGAGCAGCGTCGATGATCAATTGATCGCATATGTGAGTTTAAACCTACTTGTTCACGGACGATCCACCATGACTAATTTATGACTGGTTGTAGGAAGAAGCGTTACTTCGACAAGACCTGGCGGCTGGTAGCGACCTGCTCCAGCTCAATGCCAAGACCAACAGATCTCTGCACTGTATTGCAGCCCATCTTCAGCGATATGATTCTGAGCTACAACTATTCTTCAACATCTTAGACCAGGCAAAGACATATAATATGACCTGCCATCGTCATTTCGTTCGCCTCCTCTTCAGAAGATCTGAGCAAGACCTCGACTGGGTCCTCACAGCTCTTGGCCGAGCTGAATCGTTGCTAACAGTGTTGCGCACCTTTCGCGAGGAACTACAACAAAAGGCTTCCAACGTCATGGGCTTGGTGAGTAATCAACCCTCCCCAATCAACCAGGCTTAGATTTGACACAGATCAGCTCGTGGATAACAACAAGGGGATCAGCGGCCAGCTTGTTGTCCAGAACGGAATAACAATGCACAAGATCCTTGAGACTAGTCGTGACCAAGCGAAGGAGTCACTGAATATCGCAGCGCAGACGAAGCAATTGACAGAGCAGATGGCAAAGGTGCTGCATGAAACGCAGAAGGAAACAGAGGCTTCTCGGCAGCTGGCGATTCAGTCACAAAGACTTAGCGAGGAGATGATGAAGGACAGCGTCGCTATGAAAACAGTACGTCTCGTACCTTGACCATGTGCATAATCTCAATTGCTGACTCGTTCCTTTTTTGTAGGTGGCTCTTGTCACGGTTCTCTTTCTTCCGGGAACATCATTTGCTGTAAGTCAACGCCCCAACGGCATAACGGCCCAGGCTAGGCTTGCCCTCGGCGCACTTTCGACGAGCTGACAGATGCAGGCCATCTTGGCCATGCCTTTCTTCACAGGGGACTCATCACCATTCGACAAGCCCGAGCTCATATGGGTCTGGGTCGTGCTAACCGTGCCTGCGACGATAGTCTGCTTCGGCTTTTACCTGGCTTGGAAACAACGAGAGACGCGGAGACGAGAGCAGCGTGTCTTGTCGGAGGACGTAGAGTCAGCCACAATCGCGCAGTCAAGTCAATGATAAAGCAGTGACCCCAATAAGCGCCTTACTCGAACAGCATTTAGATGGATCCAGGCCGGCATCTGAGGTTATTAGTGATGTTAGCTGAAGTACCATATAATTAATAAGGCTAGCATGAAAATCAATAAAACGACGACTACTGCGTTGACTTGAGTAGTTCATCCTGGTTGGATATAGCTACATCACTATACACATAAGGCCACCCATAACTAGAACAAAATATTAGCATTAAGCACATTCCAAATTAGTCACCTACTTACCGCCAGCAACCGCACCTGCAGCAATCCCATTCATAACACCACCAACGATCTCTTTTGTGTACTCTTGGACCCTCTGGTGGTCCCTGCGAGTCTCCTCAGCATCCTTCTTGGCCTTTAGGAGAGCCTTTTGATGGGTCTTGGTCCGACGTGCGACAAGTTGTTGCTGCTGCGGGTTATTTTTAAGGCGAGCTACCTCCTTTTGAAACGCATCACAAGACTCTTGCACGTCTTGTAACATCATCTCCCTGTTTTTAAATTCAGCTTCAAATTGGCCTCGAAGGTTAAATATTTGCTGCTTCAACGCTCTTGCCTCGGCCTGATGTAGATCTACCAAGGTCTTGACCAGCACTTGCCGGCCATGTTCAGTCTGTTGGATATCTCTTTCAACTTCAGCCTTCAGCTCTTGTAGTTGAAGACAATACTCCTTATCCGAGCCTGGTAGTCTTCTTTCTAGCTCGGTATTGAGCCTTTTGAGCTGGTTGTCATGTTCCAGGCCAGCTTTATAAAGGTACTCGGCGGCTGCAATTCCTGCAGCTGTTTCCCCTAGAGTCTTCTTCTCATCAACGACTTCGCGTTGTAATTGAAGTACACTCGGCAAACGACTCTCTAGTTTTCGGGACAGGCTATCCATAACCCGTCGTGCTGAGCCTGTTCTACTGAAGCCTTTTTCGTAGTGTCGAAACATTGTTGCCCCTTTGGTGATAAGATCACCGAAAAAATCTTTATTTGTCGAAAGCTCGAGTTCTCGCTCTTCAAGGATATTCTTTTCGATAGAATTTGGACATTTTGGCCACATAGTGGTAACGATGGCGAGATTATCATTTGAAGCAAATCCGGAAATGGCTTTCAAGATTGTTAAGCTCCTTAAGTTTGACCCGGCCATTCGGTTATTGGTGATAGGATACAATATTATGATACCGCTGATCCTAACGCCATTTGCATACGACGCACCGAGATAAGTTGCTAATATCTCGAGTGTATCAATATCGGAGCGAGTTGTGTCATTAAAACCAGGGGTATCTATGAGATAGGTGCGTTGACCATGTCTAGTGTAGTCAAAAACACCCATGGAGTTAGTACCTGTTAATTAGTTAGATATTCTGTTACCTACAAAGGCTGATTTGCTGAGTGGCAAGCGTGGAATAGGACCTGCGTTACTACTCACATGAATAAAGTCCATGACCCACAACGAGGCTATGACCTGTGCAGTTTGAGACGAAGGTACTCTTGCCAGCTCCTGTCAGGCCCATAACTAGGAAGAATCTGTCACCCGGCTTCGGCTGGTTAAGACCAAGAAATATCTTGAAGGCGTTAGCTTGATCAAGCAGAGCGCCAACGCCAAGGCTGGGGCCACTCATGTCGGATGTTCCGATAGTTAATCCCTGAATTATTAAGAACTAACGGTGGGAAACTTCGGCATGGACTAAAAGGATATACAAGATCTTGACCGGAATAAAGGCTAAGTTGACTTCTGTTATGGGGAGTGCCTTGAGGGTGCCTTGGTAATGCGGCAATCTTGGATAGGGTTTATCGGTGGCTGCACAGTAGGCGCTCTGTCCACTAATATAATCTACAGTGTGTGATTCAACCTAGTTAGTGTGCATATGCACGTCGGTCACAAGCCTAGGATGGTCAGTATGCTCTCAACAACCTTATGCAAGAGATAGAGTTAATCATAGGGCTTGCTTGCTCAAAAATGAGATAGCAGGTACTTTCTAAGTTTGAAGAACTTATATTACCTTGATTATTTTTAAAATTTCCATTTGTTAACACTCAATCTTTCTAGTTCTTTAAACTCGAACAGCGCTCAGGTAACCGACGAAAGCCGGCTGCATGCATCGGCTGCAGGGTGACCAATAATGACAAGGCGCAGCAGTAGTAATGGTGTGTAAATATGTGGCCGTTTTCTTGGCAAATGACTGTCTGATAACCCTACAGATATGCATATAAGCAAAGACTTCCCCACATTGGCATTCTATAAGCAAACCCAGCGTCCCAGTCAGACAGGCCGCAACGGGCAATTTTCTGTTCTGCTTCTATGATTAAGACGTAAAGTGGGCCATCAAAGATCAGAAACTCTAGTAAAAATACCACTCGGATGTTGCAAAGCCAGCCAGGTGCCAAACATGTCAGGCCTTAACAATACACCTGGTTCAGTGGCATCGGGGTCGAGAAATCCCGTTCCTAAGAGCTTTCGTAGTGGTCATGCCCCACGGTGAGGAAGTCCTCTGGAATATCTTCAAGATTGCATTGCTAATTGCTCAAGAAAAAACGATGCCTTTATTGCCTTGATGGGTATAACTGGCTCAGGAAAGAGCTCGTTTATATCGAAATGCACAGATAAGTCTGCTACGATTGGTCACGACATGGTATCATGTAGGTTTACAGGTAACATTTGAATCTCCTAAGAAAATTGCACTAATGAATAGTAGGCACATCTATCGTCGACGTCTATCCGTACGAGGTGACGTCCGACTTTACTGTGTATCTCATTGACACACCCGGATTCGATGACACAGGAAGAAGTGATACCGAAGTCCTCAGCGAGATTGCTGCTTGGCTCACAGACTCCTACAAGCACGAAATTCGCCTTCATGGTATAATATACCTCCACCGAATCTCTGACGTTCGCATGCAAGGCTCAGCCAAAAAGAATCTGGTCACATTTAAAGAGCTTTGCGGTGAAGATGCCCTCAAGAAAGTGGTTTTGGCAAGCACCATGTGGGACATAGTTCCGGAAGAGAAGGCTAGCAAGCGAGAGCAAGAGCTTAGAGACACTCCGGAGTTTTGGGGCTGGATGCTTTCGAAAGGTAGTTCAATTCATCGGTATAACAACACGGCGGAATCTGCTCGAGAGATAATCCTCTCACTGGCCGGCCACAACTCACCTATAGCCACTGATCTGCAGAAACAGATGGTTGACGAAGGAAAAAGTCTAGATGAGACTTCGGCTGGCCAAGGGCTCAAGAGCGAACTTCTCAAAGAGAGGCAGAAGTTAACAAAAGAACGCCAAGAGCTCCTAACTCTAATCAAAGCAGCAAAAGAGAAGCACGACGTTGATACGGAGGAGGCTCTACAAGAGGAAAGTGATAGATACGCCGTCTTGATAAAGAGGGCAGACGACAGTGCCAGAGCTTTAAGGATTACTATGGGAAACCTAATTGCCAAACGAGATTTGCGTGTTGCAAAAATGACCAAGGAGATAAGAGAGGTCCAGATTGAATACGAATCGAACTTTCGGCAGATGAGATTGGACGAGATAAAGTTGAACGAAGAGAGAATCGAGTTAGAGAACCAGCAAAAGCTTCAACGACAAGGAAAGTCGAGATTTAAGACATCAACCAGTACTCAGGAGACTAGCCCAGAGCTACATGGGCAACGTCCTGAAAGGGCTGAGGGAAGCATGCCTGCCACCATTGTCGGAGTATCTGTGTCTATAAGCCAGTCATTCTACATTTTGCAAAGCCCCCTAGGCTGGAGCTGGTAAGTTGTCCCAAAGTCTTACTGAACGAAGAACTATCTAATTGTACGATTCGAAGCAACGAGGTGGAGCTCCAGGAGTTCCAAGACGGGAAGCGAATGGAGCTAGGATGCTTACATGCTATAAGCGACCAAAGGACAGCGTGGATCGTTCGTTATGAAAATGATGATTGGAGTAAGATCTTGAGAGATTTGATACTATAAGAGAGAAACTAACAGCAAAAAGGATGGTCTGTGGGCTTTGAGCGACATTATCCCTCGCTAGCTAAGCATATAAAGTCTTATGGCGTCAATGCCATCAAGCTGTGTGCACTCGGCCCTGGCGCACGTTACTACGCCGGATGGAATGAGTTTCGTTTCTACTGCTATTCGCCAAAATTCACCAAGACGATGAAAATCATAAAGAATAATGATGGCTCTTTGGGTTCCGTTGCAGTGGTGTCTTTTGGATATGGCAACACCTTTCTTGTTTCTTACGGCTTTGAAAACGGCCACCTCGGCTGGACACATGATCTGCAGGGCCACTACCCAAGTCTCAATCGCTTTCTGAAAAGCCAGAAGAAGCTGGGAAATAAGATCAGCATACATGTACGCTCTCCACGATGCTGAAGTCATGGTCTTAACACTTACATGCTCTTAGGCGGCGACACTTGACCCCTTTAGTAAGACTGATTACCTCGTTGTTTTTACCGACAATGATGGAAGAGACAGTAGCAAGCTAAAGTACAAAATGCACTGCTCCAATAGGGCTACACGTCAGGCAATAGAGGACTGGTGGGAGGTGACCAAAGGGCGTCGAGCGCCTCGCGAGTAACGAGGAGATTGGGTTCAGTTCATACCAAATCCCCACAATTTTTTTAAATTAAACTTCGAGAAGGCAACTGGGTTATGACTAATGACAATATACACTTCCACAAGTGGTAAATGCGAATAACACGTCTGGCTCACAATTTAGACATTTTGATCTCAAGGTATATTTCTTTCACAACTGCCTCGGATGACGCGTTGAATTAGAAAGTTTGTTTTTAAAGTATGATCTTTGCTATTATATAAATAAGAGCCTGCCCATCTTCATATCCTGGTTACATGCCACTATCGACATCTGGCGCTTCGACCCTACCAACAGAAGAACTCCAATCGATGAACTTTGAAAACCTTTGGACGGAGCGATAACAATTACCCTATTCTGATAATGCCTGCAGCCACTATGGAACCGATACCAGAAACGTCCTCTAAGTCAGGCATGCCTGAAATCACCTCCTGGTCTTATATCATGTTCTTCCTACTATCGCTTGGTGGCGCCTTGGTCTATCTCAGCATTAAAGAGAACTTCAACCTGGCGTTCTTCTTGAGTGCAAGTGCTATATTTCTCTTAGTCGCTACTGCGGGCTCGACGAGAAGGAGAAAGAAGCAATGCTGATTGAACTACCTGGCGATTTCAATGGGCTTGGCTTGCATGAAGTTAGGCTGATGATCCTTTTTACCAAGCATTCTATTCTATCCTCTCACCATTTCTCATACATGGTCTTGTACAACGCATCGCAAAACAGCGTAATGGCCCTCGACCCAGCTTCAAGCACCGCATCCATCGCAATAAACGGATGAGGCTGGCCCTTCATGACATTCAGCTCCGCCTTGACACCTGCATCCTGCAACTTCTTCGCAAACTGCTCACCCTCCGACCTCAACACATCCAGCTCACCAACAACGAAGCAAGCAGGCGGCAGCTTTGAGAAATCTCCCTTCCAGAAGAGCGGACTAGCTTCGGGATGGGCCCAGTCTTCCTTGTTGGGGAGGTAGTGGTTTCGGTACCAGAGCATTTTGGGGGCTGGGAGAGCGGGGGAGTGTTGGTTTTCTTTCCACGAGATGTTTTTGGTTACATCAGCGGTGTTGTCCATTACGGGAACGGAGAGGAGTTGGAGGGAGAAATTGGGGGATCCTCGATCTGCTGCTCGTTGACACATGATAGCAGCCAAGTTGGCGCCAGCAGAAGAACCGCCTGTATCCGTTAGCATAAACAGCCGCACCTAATTGAGTCCTTCTCACCTGTCGCCATTTTCGACGTGTCCAAGCCAAGAGTCTCTTTGCCCTCGTCCATCACCCAAAGAACAGCCTCCCATGAATCATGCACCGCCGCAGGGAACGGGTCCTCAGGCGCCAGCCTGTAATCAACCGCCACGACGACGCATTTCCCCCTCGCACAGAGATGCGACGCAATAACATTCTCGGTGTCTATCGTGCCGAGAACCCAGCCGCCACCGTGGTAGTAAACACACACAGGCCATCCATGCTCAGGCTTGTCGCCAATTGGAGTGAAGCACCGAACTTTGACATCAGGGCCTTTGCTCTCTTTGCGTTTGATGGCGTAGTCAATTGTACTTGCGACAGGTTGGAGGGGACCGCTGCCTGGGATGAGGATTCCGCTGCTTCGTGATGCTTCTACTGGTTGGAGGTGGACTTGTTGTTTGTCGATGATGTGCTTGTTGTAAAAGGCTGCATATTCAGGGTCAATTCTATCAAGGACCGACTCGTGCAGAGGATACGGGGGTTGATTATTCATATTGAAAAGTACGTCTTAGCTGAGAAAATAATTTATCGTTGGGTTCACCAACTGAAAATACGCCGATGGCTGTGGTGACTGACGATGGTGTCTTTAAGCTTCGGAGGTTTATTTCGCGCCGCGCTTTTGAGCGGGTTTCCGAAATCGGACATCCGGTGGAACCTCCACAGTCCGCAGTGGTCGGCTTGCACTGGGTCGGATCGTCGCTCTACGTTACATGGAGGGAGCACCAATCTCGTGTGAGATGGTAACACTGTGTTTCGAGTCAGCTGCGACCATGATTGCAGGGTATCGCTATCTTGATAGGTGCTCTGAGTATGTAACCTCCGAATCTAAGCCCTTGCAGCCTGTATCTTGTCTCCCCCGCATATCCAGACTGATGCTGGGGTGAGATAAGAAGCAAAGATACTGGATATAACAACGGTCTTGAAGCTGCTTTCTTTTTTTGATCATCTCAAGTCTTTCAACAATAATTCACACAGTTGCAGCCAATTTGGGTCGCTGATTCATAGACAATTGATCGCCATGGACACCAAAGACCATAAAGACGATGGCATCATCGACGACACCTACGCTGAAGGTACTGGCGAGGAGACAGTCCTTGAAGTTGACCATATCGCTGAGCGTCAACTCTGTCGCAAGTTCGATGTTCGTTTGATGCCTGTGCTGGCCATCATGTGTAAGACCCCCTCGCCTCTACGCGCTCCATCAACCAGTCTAATCACCTACAGATCTCTTCAACGCATTAGACAAAGGCAACCTAGGCAATGCCCAAACCGTCGGTCTCAGCGATGGTACATCGCCAAGCTCCCTACCATCTCACAAACTGACAAGCGACAGATCTCAACTTCAAGCCAAACCAGTACAACCTCCTCGTATCAATCTTCTTCGTGCCCTACGTCATCTTTGCTCCTCCCACCGCCATCATTGGCAAGAAGTACGGCCCTGCGCGAGTCCTCCCGATTCTCATGTTTACTTTTGGATCCATGACCTTACTGGCTGCGTGCACGCAGAACTTTGGTGGCATGTTTGCCCTGCGGTTCTTTCTTGGCATGGCGGAGTCTGGCTTCTTTCCGTTGGTGATTTATTATCTCACTACGTTTTATCGGAGAGGTGAACTTGCAAGACGTCTGGCGGTCTTCTACGCTGCGTCTAATATCGCGAATGCCTTTGTATGTTGCCTCTCCTCTTCCAAAAGGTGTCTTCTGCTAACTCTCACAGAGCGGTCTTTTATCATTTGGCGTCTTCCAAATTGACTCCAAGATCTTTGTCTGGCGATATCTCTTCATCATCGAAGGCTCAGCATCAGTGCTCTTCTCCATCTTTGCGTTCTGGTACCTCCCTCGCAGCGCAGCGGAGGCCAAGTTTCTCGGCGAAGAAGAAAAAGCGCTCGCTTTTCATCGCATGCAGGTTGATTCTTCATCTGTTGTGCAGGAAAAGTTCAACTTTAAGGATTCCATCAAGATCTTTACGTATCCGACGACGTATTGCTTTTTGCTGATTGAGATTTGTCTTGGTGTGCCGCTTCAATCGGTTGCACTGTTTATGCCTCAGATTATCCAGCGCTTGGGATATGGACCTGTCAAGACAAATCTCTATACTGGTAGGTCATTTGTGCATAGCACGTATCTTCTTTTGCTAATACATTTATGCTAGTCGCGCCAAATGTTGGCGGTGCTGTGATGCTCCTCATTCTGGCCTTTAGTTCGGATTTTCTACGCATTCGATTCCCGTTCATCATGCTCGGATTTGCCTTCACCTTCATCGGCTTCATCATCTACGCCGCCATCTCGGACGTGCAGGCTCAATTGCAACTAGCATACTACGCATGCTTCATGATGGTTTGGGGAACATCAGCCCCTTCTGTCCTCTTGTCAACATGGTAGTAAGTCGCAAGCCCTGAAATGCGTCTTTTCCACGCTTTGATACTAACCCTGACCCCAACAAGTAACAACAACATCGCCCACGAGGGCAGGCGCGTAGTCCTCACCTCGGTCGGCGTCCCACTGGCCAATCTCATGGGTCTCGTATCAAGCAACATCTTCCGCGGGAACGAGAAGCCAAAGTACCCCACCGCTCTTATCACGACTGCTTGTTTCGGCGCATGTGGATGCCTCATTGCGGGTCTGCTCGGTGGGTATATGGTGTTTGATAACATACGCCGGAATCGCAGAGCGGGGAGGAAGACTACGGCTGCTGATGTACCAACGAAGCGTCTGCGTGACGGGCCAGCCGTGCCCGAGTTTCGCTGGTTCTTGTGAGGGAGTGGCCTCGGGGAGCAAGAAAATATCAGAAGTTGAAATAGGGTGTCAAAATAAACTTGGCAAAAGGCATCCTAAACTTGTACTAAATTTACCTAGTTCTTTTTATCACCTACGGTGGAGGACCTGCTGTGAGAGGGCAAGATCAGCACCCCGCTGTGGGTTTGGGAGAAGCGGGGTTAATAACGCACTGTGTTGTAGTCTTGTGCCTGTATTGTACTACGTTACTTTTGAACTGACGATCCTGGTCTTGGAGATAACGATAAAGAAAGGAAGCCAGAATTGAAGCCGAGAGATATCTCAACTAATCCACCAGTTATCATATTCCTTGCCAGTCTGTCCGTACCATTTCCATCATCGTCACCGCCATCATGTACGCTCCCAAAGTAGGCGACAGCCTCGACTCGCTCGACACGCCCTCCATGATCGTCGACCTCGATGCCATGGAGGCCAACATCAAGAAGCTCATGGACCGACTACTTCCAACTGGGCGCAATATTCGACCCCATCTCAAGACGAGCAAGAGCGCTACCGTTGCAAAGAAGCTCGTCGCTGCTGGTGCAAATGGTGGATGCGTGGCTAAGCTGAGTGAGGCCGAGGCAATTGCTGCTGCTGGCTTCACAGATCTTCTCATCACTTGCGAGATTGTCGGACCAACCAAGGTCAAGAGACTTGTTGAGCTGTTCAAAAAGCATCGCGAGATTAGGATTGTGGTGGACGATGAGAGAGTTGCGACGGCTATCAACGATGCGCTGGAAAAGTCAGGAATTGAGGACCCCATCTCAGTGCTGATAGACTTGGATGTCGGACTACACCGCACAGGGACCCAACCCGAAAGATCTCTACCGCTAGCAAAGCATATCAGCACTCTGAAGCACATGCGACTCATTGGAGTACAAGGCTACGAGGGCCATCTTCAACATCTCCCTGACTTTGAGGACCGAAAGAAGCAGTGCCTGGAATCAATGAAGATTCTCACTGATACCGCCCAAGAACTGAAGAACGAGGGCTTCAATATCGAAGTTGTGACAACAGGCGGAACCGGCACAGCTGATTTCTGCGCAACCGTACCAGGCGTCACAGAACTCCAGCCTGGATCTTTCATCTTCATGGACACCGACTACCGTAACGCCATTGGAACATTCTACTCTCACAGTCTCTCCTTTCTCGCAACTGTAGTTAGCAAGCAAGGAGAGCGACAGGTCACAATCGACACTGGTCTCAAGTCTCTGACAACGGATAGCGGTCTGGCCGAGTGCAAGGATCAAAGATATAGCTATTTCCAACTGGGTGATGAGCATGGAGCGTTGACCTGGGAGGAGGGTACACCAGCGCTTGATGTCGGTGATAGAGTCGAGATGATTCCAAGTCATATTGACCCAACTGTCAATCTTCATGACTTTTACTATGCGTACAGGAATGGGGTCATTGAGGAGATTTGGCCGGTTGACTCTAGAGGAAAGGTCCAATAGCGCAAGTAGCTACGCAAGACTAAGAAAGATTATATCGCGGAATTGAAGCTGGGTGTATATGATCGAAGCTCATACATCGATAAATGATCGACTTGTCATAATTACCCGAAGTTCACCAACTGATTCTATTTAGCCGCCCAACAAGGGTATCAGTTGTTGGTTGTGACCTGCCTAGCATCTCACCCAATAATCACCCCTGTCCAACGACAGCTTCTTGGCTCGAAGGATCAGGAGTCACTTGGGTTTCAGAGCAAAAGGAGGTGTCGACGAATTTCTTTCTCCCTCCGTCATCTCCACTCCAGCCGATCACGTATTTGCGCGCGCAACACACGCCGTCAGCAACCATGACAACACAGGTTCCGGATCTCACAACAACCTTCGCACCCGCCAAGTCGTGCTTCCAGTACTACAAGTACAGATACACTGGCGATGAACTGACATGTCTAGAAGGCGGCACCGGTGCGGCCAGCGCGTGCACCTACATGCAGCTGGGTCCCTCAGGAAGCGACGCTGACTGCTTCCCCAGCAGCTTGGAGCTAGGCTCAACGTTTTACTACTCTCCCGGAATATGTCCCAGCGGATTCCAAGTCGCATGCAGTTCGACAGTCGGCGGCGAGACGAGAGCGACGTGTTGTCCAAGGTAAGAAGGCCAATGGCTGCCGACGGGCCATGCTGACGGTGGTGCAGTTCGTTTAGCTGTCAAACAGAGACAGGCTGGCCTTGGTACAGCACTGATCTCTGCACCATTGTCATCCCACAAACGGTCGAGGTTATAGTTTCCGAATCAGTTGTTGGGGGAGATTGGAAAAGGACTACTGTTAGCGGAGCTGCGGCTAATGCTATTGGCATTCCTATCCGCTGGCACTCCTCCGATTTCGCGTCCACCACCACTGGAGCTAGGACTTCTGCAACGAGTAGCGCGACTGAGACGATTTCTTCCGCGACTGGCACATCTTCGAGTGAATCTTCGTCGGATAATGGGGGATTGAGCACTGGGGCAAACGCAGGCATTGGGATTGGCGTTGGAGTTGCAGTTCTTGCTGGATTTGTCGCGCTCGGCTGGTTTGTGCTTCGAGCGAGGAGGGCTAAACAGGCAAATGTGGCTACAGCTGGGGGAGAGGAGGCGAAGGAACCTCAGATGCAGCAGCAATTGCACCCATGGGAGCTTGATGGCCATGGGACTATGACCCCGGCGGAGCTACCATCAGAGAGTGTAAGTCATGTTACATATAAATAACCAAGGTGGTGCTTGGCAACTCAGAGCGTTGAATGCATTTTACTCCATAATACATGCAATTGAAATCTCGTATCGCTCAATCTCAAGTAACCCCTCGCAAGCAAGTGCAGCTGTCGATGGTTGCTGTACGCGACTGTGCTTGGCCAGTTTTGTGCGCGAACAAGATGGCAATCTGGTTGTTGGTTATTCATGTGGCATTATCCATTTTTGAGTTTCTGGTCGGGACAGTGAAGCGCTTATGTTCGATCCCGAATTCCGGGCGCTTGCGTAGCGAACGTAATTGGATAGTCAGCCCCAGCAGCTTGGCTCCATACTATGTGAACTTCAGTATTCTCATTTGTACAAGTTTAAGCGCCAGCACATCGAATTGCAATTAGTTCCAACTGTTCTGTTAGATAGCCAAGGTGGCGAAATTAATGAACTGGCCATGTTAATTGTGGCCGGGAATATCTTCTTTTATATACAAATACAGAAGGGCTGCTAGGCAACGCCACTAACGGCAAGCATAACCTAAATAGGGTTAAAATGAATATTAGACTTAATGACCTTATAGAGGCACTAATAAATTATAAGCTAGGCATTATATAAGGAATTAATGTATTAGATGTTTAGTTAATTTACCTAAAATCAGTAACTTGACTATGAAGACAGGGTTATTCCTAGCTAGGCTTTGTGTTTAAACTATTTATAACTCATTTAATAAAGGTTTATTTAACTGAAAACCTAGTCCTAATTACTACTAAATCTCTAATAGGTTAACTGATCTTACTAGATAGATAAGCTTTTCCGCTATAAGCTACCTACTTATCTAACTTTTCCCTTATAGTTATTACTTACTGGTTAACTTATTATAGATAATAGAGGTTTATCTACTCTTATAAATCTACTACCTTATATACCTAGACTAGGTTTTCCTTAATTATCCTAATTACCTCTTCTTTATTACTTAATAGGAATTCTATATCTTTCTAGGAATATCTTTCTAATATATAATTGATTTATAGATATTAATATAAATAATATATATAAAGTATATAATATTTATAAAGACTAAATCTTTAATATTACCTTCTTAAATATCTTTATAGAGCTTATTATAGCTTTTAAAGGCCTTAAA
>JABFAI010000505.1:0-14156 GCA_013266175.1 Fusarium gaditjirri
CAAACCAAGTCCCTGAGTCGAGGTGCCGATTATCATAGATAGCAACAAGTGGATATCAGGAAACATCCACGGATCTGAGCCTCCCCACAATTAACTCAATGTTAGGCACTGCTGGACCTAGGGAGCAAGAAAACTTCTGACTTTGAACAAAGGTGCCAAAATTAGCCAATCTTTAGGCATACTAGGAAATACTAAACATGTCTCGTCTTTTTGTCACCTGTCCCAAGATGTCTTGACCCCCCCTCCCCCCCCCAAGGCTGGGTCCTGGGCGCTGGGCATTGATCACCAAAAGGCTTCTGTATCCGACTCAGCGACCAGAATTTTGTTGAAATCCATCGCTGCCGCTGCTGAGAGTTTCGGAAAGGAAAAAAAAAAGTTAACAAAATTTTCCCCTCCCCCACCTCGCATTTTCCATTTGCACCCCTTGAAAGGCTTCCAAATCAATGGGACCCTGTCGGGTTCCCCTCCCCCTCGCTCCCAATCGTTCAATCGTACCTGCCCGCCATTCCCCCACTAAAGCCCTCGCACGCCTGCGGCATGCCTAGGTTGCACCCCTCCTTCCTCATCGTCAACACCACTGAAGTTGCGCATCCGTCTTTCGGCAGCCCTGTCCTTCGCAGCCAAAACAAAATTACCTTAGACCCTTACATTGTGCTTGTACCTGCCTCTTACTGTTTTGCCCGTTAGGTACTAAATCAGCCAAGTACCTAAATCACGTAGACGGAGCACGTACCTCGTTCGTACTCTCTTTCCGCCTACCACTAAACCACTGTAACTACTTCTTCCGACGCGGCTTGACCACCGACTACCTTCCTTACCTGAGGTGCCTACCAGGAAAAAAAACCACTTCCTTGTGCCTGGCAACTGCCTCCGCTCACCCTTTCCCGACTTGCCCTGTATCCCTCGTCTCTTTTCTCCTTCTCCCCTTATTCCTTCCTTCTTTTTACCGACCCTCCCACCCCTTCTTCTACCCTGCCTCTTCCCTCTTTCTCTTCTCCTTCTCTCTTCTTCCTCCACAATGAGCGCTCAAGAACCCCTCCCCTCTACCAACTCATCCTCAGCGATAAACAACACCACATCTACCGCTGTCGCTAGCCAAGATGCCTCGGGACGACAGCCCTCCTCCTCCGCCACCGGTTCCTCCGAACTCTCCGGTGCAAAGATAAGCCTGCGCAAGTCGCTGCGAAGCTTCCCCGACTTCCCTATCCCGGGTATCAACTTTGTCGATATTATGCCTCTCTTCGCCGACCCAACCGCCCATGCCACCCTTGTCGATGCTCTCGAACTCCAGATCGCCGAGGCTTTCCCTACCAAGCCTGATGTTATCGTAGGCCTTGACGCCCGTGGCTTCCTCTTCGGCCCTGGTCTTGCGCTCCGTCTCGGTGTTTCTTTTGCTGCTGTCCGCAAGCAGGGCAAGCTTCCCGGACCTTGCGCTACCGCTGAGTACGTGAAAGAGTATGGAAAGGATCTGTTCCAGATGCAGGAAGACGCCGTCCGTGAGGGCCAGAAGGTCCTTATTGTGGACGACATCATTGCTACCGGTGAGTAAATCTGCTTGCAAAGCAGTCTGCATGAGGCTTATTGAACCTTGACTGACATGAATCATCAGGTGGCTCTGCAAAGGCTGCAGCTGAACTCGTCCAACAGCTCAAGGGCGAGGTCATTGGATATTTGTTTATCCTTGAGATCCCTGGCCTAAACGGCCAAGAGAAGCTCGGCACTGCTCCTGTCAAGATTCTTCTCGAAGATGCTTAAGTGGCTGATGCCAGGCTTCCTCTATTTTCGATCCCACTTCCAGCGATAAAGCGATGCCGAGCCATAGATCGATGTCAATCAGCTCTGGTGTGCCTCATCGCGGCGCACTTGTGAGAATTTTTGTTAGACCTGGAGAGTCTGTTTTTGCTCTATTTGTTTTCGCAACGTTGGCGGCGGTAGTGACCAAATTTTACAGCAATTCACTTATTTTACTAAGTGAGATCTATATTGGTTGGCGTTTTGTGGATGGATTTTTCACGACTCACAACAGCAAAAGTCTTTTCGGGTTCGCGCATATAGAATGGGGTTTTTGGAGGATACCTTGATATAGCCATACAAAGAAAGATCGCAAACTAATAATCACAAATGTCGGTATTATCTGCCTATCTTCTGGCTGCTCTGCCATCATGAGACAATAATTACATACCTTGCAAGGGCATCATACCACATACACTCAAGATTATGAGTAGGTCTCTAGGCCAGCTTTATAAACCTCAAGTTGAGCTTGCAAGCAAGGCTTTGGTTGTTAGATGTATCACATAAAGAGACATCTATCCCCTGTTTCCCTCAAAGCCTGAAGGTATTGTACGCTATCAAAAACAGCAATATACAAAAATGACGATGAAAGCCACCAAAATAACTCCAAGACATGCATATGAACTCTATGCGTTCGTTATAAGACAATGGCGTTCTCTATCAACATCCCTTGACTCTCCACCACATACTTGCGCCGCATGCCTACACCCTTAGCCTCGCCAAAACGTTCATAGTCACCCTTGGCCCCACGCATGAGAACGAGAGACACACCATTGAGCCGTCCCATGCCTCGGGGTGTCACTTGCGCCGCGGTCAGCAGGGGGCGAACAACATCATCAGGGCCCTCTTCTGAATCATCACCCTCGTCAATGACAATGACAAGTTGTAGTGTGTGTGGCGATGCTGGAAAGCTAGGTATGCGCTCTAACTTTTCGCTGAATGAGCAGCCGCCGCGACGAATGACAATAATTTGATGTTGGCGAGACGATGCCTCAGGCAAGGGGGCACCACATGCTTCACCACCGAGAAAGACGGTTTTCCAAGGAAAGTTGGCGACGGGCTTGCGGGAGTTGTAGCTGGGTGAACCGACCACCGGTGTGTCGATAATGGGCGGCAAAGGAAAAGCGCCGGGGCCGGTAGATGTGTAAGCCGTCCAACGGAGTATAGTGGGGCCGGGACCATCCGTCTCCGTCTCCGGGAGATCGGTATATGCGGGTTCAAAGACGGAGCTCACGGCACGGAGAAGCGACCTGAGAAGAGATTCCGAAGGAAGAGCTGCATGACTCGGAAGGATCTCACTGGATACGTTAACGCCCTGTGCGGGTGCTGGAGCACTGGCATTCGACTTCTCTGGTGTATCGAGGAGAAGGTCAATCTCAACGATGTCCTTTCGTCGAATACAAGTAAATGCATCGTCTTTGTAAGATCTCACGTGCTCTGCATGAAAGAAGACATTCTCGTGACGACCAAGCTCTCTACTTGCTGCGTGTGTAATTCTCCAGGATCGATCTGCAACCTTACCGCCCTTCTGCTGTTCCAATTGAAGCCGCATGCCATCAAGGTTGCGAACCGTTGGTCCGTTGTGGCTGTACCACACGAGAGACGTCCCGAAACGAGACACAAGCGAGCTTGCCGTGTCACCGGATGGAAACTCTATCCATGTCATGACGCGCTCAACGGGCGCCGCGCATACGCCGTCATGCGGTAGCATTGCTGGTGGTAACGTCCATGGAAACATTGTGTGATTGGTTTTGGCTCTATATCTTGTTACATGCCCCTTCTTCCGATCGAAGACTTCGACAGCTTCAAGGGGTCCGTGAACGTTGGGAGTATTGTGCAAGTCCACGAATAGTGCGACACTGAAAAGGTCAGGACGAGCAGCAGTAGCTGACCCGGAAAGACCTGGAACTGTAGGTACCGGACATGAGTGCGTAAAGCTTTCATCAATTGTGTCGTTCTTGGATACAGCACGTTTCGATAATGCATGTCGCCGAGACGGCTTCTGGCGGCTGCGCTTGGGTATAATAAGGGGGTGACCCTCTGTAGAAAAAACAAAGGCGGCATCAACCTTGTTGAGAGCATGGCTTGGGTCGAAGAGGAGGTACATGTACTTTGTTGTTTCACCAAGGAAGAAGCTCTCCATGCGGTCAGAGAGCTCTCCTGTTCTCACGTCTTGAAGACCAGCCCATCCACATGGAGCACGACATCG
Organism: Fusarium gaditjirri; assembly: GCA_013266175.1. Classification (NCBI taxonomy): domain Eukaryota; kingdom Fungi; phylum Ascomycota; class Sordariomycetes; order Hypocreales; family Nectriaceae; genus Fusarium; species Fusarium gaditjirri. The sequence goes on from JABFAI010000505.1 coordinate 4,001, forward strand.
GCGCTCAATGTCTTTAAGAACCATTTCTCCGACATGCAAGTACCATGGGTCTTGGGTGGCACGGTATATATAATACGTTGACTCTATGAACTCGGGACGGCCTGGCCACCAACCGAGCCCCTGGTCAACAGTGTTGTCGCGGACAGACCACCGCTCAGGCAAAGCAGCATAACGCGTCCAGAGAGCAGTATAAACAAGATTTGCCTCTACGGCTTCATCGACCTCGCCAGCCATAGCTAACAGACCAGGGTAGAAGGCACCCAAGCTATCAATCCACATGGTATATGGTTGCCCAGTTGTGCGATGATTGTTCGAGTAGTATGGGTAATGACTCCTGTCGGTGTACAAATATCGCTTGACAGAGGCGTGTGCCTGATGCCATGCATCCAGGAACGCCTCAGAGGTCTGTAGCTCGGTAGGCAGAGGAGGGTGGAGGACGTTGGGATCGAGCCACTCAGTGCTGCTCTGTCGACTGGTGATCGACTTGTTGGGCATGCCGTGTCCTGAAAGCAGGATATGGCTCTTCAAAGCATATTCAAAGAAGCTATCCATGCCAGCACCAATTCCGGCGTGTGGCCCTATCCACTGCCCACCCTCTGCGTCCAGGCCGTTACCGACGAGTCCAATTTCACTCCTTCGTCCCCAGACTGCCCAGAAAGCCCTCTTGGCCACTTGCTCGAATCGAACGTCTCCTGATAAACGACTAAGAACTGTGAACTCTAAAGTAAGACTTCCAGCGCCGGCACTGCAAGTCTCGGTGATCTCCCCTGAAGCGGTCTCAGGTTTGCCCTCCATATGACGAAAGAGGGGCGAGTTTGTATAGAAAGGAATCCCATGTCGAAGATTCACTCGAGGATATGGAATGCCAGTGTCTGTGTAAAAAGCTGGCAGAAGCCGTTGTCCAAGATCGAGGGCCAGCCTTAAAAGCTGACCATCGTATTTGAAACCATTCGGCCAGGCTATAGGGGCCAGTTCAAGGGGGTCGTCCGCCTGAGCCGCCCAAGCTGGCTGCACAGTATACCCGTTGATGGGCAGCTCTCCTATGGCAAAAAGGTGCGCACTGAGAAGGCCACCCAATCCACGTATTACGGTCTCAAAAACCTGAACCTTGCTGTCGAGGTCAAATCCAGTCGCTCGAATGCCCTGGCCCGAAACACCTGGTCGCCCATCACCATAGTACCGCACAAAATCCGCTATTCCATCTTGGAAATCGCTCAGAGCTTTCAATCCTGTCCCTGACGCATCTTCGGGTCCTCCAGCGAGGATCGCAAGTGTTGATAGACTATCAATGAGTGTAAGGGAGTAATTTCCTAGGGCATCGTTCAGTCCGATATGGGCGGGATTTTCTCGATCTCGGGTCAGGGGCGAACACGTCAAAGGTCGAAGCTGTAGAAAAAAGTCCAGTTAGCTTTGAATGGTAATCAGCTGCGACACCAAACAAACCTCATCCTCAGGAAATGCATGTTTCATGTAATTGCCAAAGCCATGATAGAACATATCGACTGTTTGTTGGCGTAACCGTACAAGGTGGTCCTGCCGCATTGCTTGGGCCGTCCATGATAGTGAGGCCCAGATCAAGAGTTGCACCCAGACCAATAGCATTATGCCTCCTGGCTCAAATAGCCAATGCCTAGGCCTCCGAGACATTGGCCAGGGGGAAATGGCGCTCGAGAGCGACTGGGCTCATCGAGGGAAGCCCTAGAGCAGCGAAGCCGACTGTAAACCATACAGGTAATATACGAAACGCCTCGGATATGACGCGCGACAGACGCTTGGCGTCGCGATTTGAAAGTCTGAAGGAGACGAAATCCTCACGAATTCGTGGTGATAGTTGTTTCCTGTCATCATTGCGCCACATGTGGCTAAGGTTCCTAGCCTGCTGTGGCGGCTGGCGAGCAGCGGTCCAATCAGGTACCGTGCTTAACGGAAGCTGTTTCCCATATAGTGGCTGACTACACGAAGTCAAATGTCTCGAGACCTTCGACAGACCTGGAGGTTATTATTTACTACTCTAATCTTGTAACAGAGTATCTTTACTCCGGTTCTAGTTCAAAAGTGCTTGCATTATCATACTCAATTTCATCATGATAGCCTCGGCCCTTTCCTATCTATCAGCCATCAAAATCACCTTCCTCATCATTCGTCATTACTGTAACACCCTGAATTTCGATGCAACACAAACACTAAGGTAACGACGAGCCGACAACATCGTTCAGAAGCAGAAAACTTTCTCTCAGCACTAGTTGCCGCATGCTCACATCTCCACCCCTCTTGGCTCCTTTGTTTGGACGCCTTCTCCAATGACTTAATCTCACAAAATCACAACCAAAATACGCGAAGCCCACACAAGTTTATGCCAAGATAAAAGGTCACGATGAGAACACCATCTGTGTGCCAGCGTGTCACATCCCTGGCGCTACGGCGAGAACAGGGAGGCTCCCTTGGCTGAACGTCACTGTTGATCTAACCATATTGAAGCGTCAAGCGGCAATCGGCCAGCCGTCTGAAGCGCTGGCTGTAACTCAACGTTGGTTATGCCTTGAACTACTCAGGCGACAAACGTTAAACGCGTTTCGAGTCATCAAATCGTTATCTCTCATCACACCATCACGCACAATAGAATCTCAAGCGCGGTTTGGCTGGCATCGGCCCCATTCGTCCATGATCACTCGCTGGTGAACTTTCTGGCCCTCAACACTCAAGGCGCCCGGGGATCGAAACATACGCCTGTCCTGTCTGTGCTCGGGGAAACAGAATCAGATCAGTCCCCACTTGAGTTCCTTTGAAGATCATCTGCTACAGGATAGATTCATTGTTGACGGCAAGCCACGCGGATTGCTAGTGACTCCTAGCGCGTCATCGGGATCTTCTTTTCCGCTGAGTCTTGACCTAAGCTATATCTGGTTACTATAGCAAGCCAAGGACCCTGGAGATGCGATGAACAGCGAGGTCCGACATGAACGTTCAGCTGCGCTCTCCCTCAGATTACAGTACCTTGCTTCTAGTCCGGCAACACTGCTGCCATTTTCCGTCTCCGCCATACAGTCCCTATGGTATGATTTCACTGTTAAAAAAAGAACACAGAATCGGTAGTTTACCCAGCTTCCTGTTGCAACTCTACGGAATCTTGTTATTCCACTGACAGAGCGTATTTCAACCACTGTTATGTTCTTATTCGGCTCTTTTTCAGAGTGTAATATAAGCTGCTGGCGTATCATGTTGAACAATCACTGGTCCTTCCAACAATGGAAACGTGGAAGTACCCTCACCACGTTCCTTTAAGTCCTTATGGTCTTGTCAGGGAGCCAGACCAACCATATCCTTATTTGGCAGGTCGAAATACTGAACCAGAACAACTGAGAAATCGGTGTTTGCTGTCTTGACAAGTCTTCACATTCTGAACTGGAGACCCTCGTCCTCCCAGTCTCGACATACAAGGCCCACTTGCTTCTACTGCCACGACTCCGAGTGGTTCGACTTCTGCCATTTTTGGTAAGATTCTCCCTTGGGTTTCTATTCCCCCAAGATTAACCCATACAATACTTTCGCTACCATATTACATCCTGTTTCAACTGCGGCGGTCAAGCAAAGGCAGGCCGTCAGCTAGTCATCGGTCTCGTCTGAGGCTTGTCATTGCCGAACTGTCAAACGGCGTGATCTGCATCGGGGGGCTAGAAACCTGGATCCCTGGCGGCTAGGTCAAGGGTGTCTGCGAACGGGGCCACTAGTTTAGGCTCAAGGAGGCCCTGTCAAGCTTGTCTCGACACCCTCCCGGCTTCCGAGGACGCCCCGAACCCTTGCCAACCTGAGCCCAGTTACATGCAAGTTGCAGCGAGAATCAAATTTACTTGAAGCGCAATTTTCCAAACTGTCGGGTCTACACAAGGACAAGTTTGTCAATACGAGCTATGTGTTGTCTCACTCACGCTCCGCCCCCTTTCTCAGTCTTTCCAGGTCTTTTGCATTCCCCCCTTGCTTTCGTGGCAGCGAAACACGCCATCTTGTCAATTCCAAAATCGCCAATCTTGAAAGCACCCAACCAGATATTATCTCAAAAGCCTGACCCCAGATTCCGTATGAAGCCACTCAAGTCACTTGACTTCCCGCCCGCCCGCACAATTACCTCTCAAACTTGGCAATATCTTCGGAAGCATTGAAGAAATAGATAGATACTACAAGAGCATTGGGGAGACGTGACACGACGCAGAATTCCTTCTTATACAAAGGCATCAGGTTCTTTACGAACTTCTATCTTGAATAATTCTTTGGGGTATATGAAAGGACTCTGATATGGAAGATGCAAAAAAAAAAAAAAAAAAAAATGAGGGGCTCTTCGTTGAGAAGATGAAGTCTATAATGCCATTACCGAAAATGAGTGAGAAGTTTTCTGTTATCACGACCCTCTGCGTCCTCCATACATCGTCTGTGTTGGGCTCAATCTCATCAAGGGTTGCATGCGATCGTTTTGTGGTATTGCTCCCGGCTCCATCTTCATTTGTTGATCCCACATCTGTGCGCTCATCATATGGCCTCCAGGGCCATCATCTTCCATCTTGATATTGGGAAGGCCATGCACCTGGTTGATAACCTCATCTTCATGAGTGTTGTGGGACCCGATGTTCATCATCTCGTCGTGCTCATCACCGCGGCCGGTGCGCTTCCTTGTTTGAACCGATCTGCGTCGTCTTCTGATATTGAGATCCCCATAGGACTCCATGTAAACCCCCTCCTCGAGCTTTAGATCGTTGACGACTTTGACTTCTATGTCGCTGGGGTTCAATCGCATATTTCGGGAACCCCCTAATTCGTGAAAGGTCTCAAGTATCATCTGATAACGACTTTTCTCGACGATATTATAAGCCTCTCGAAGCAAATCCTCCTAAAAAGATTAAAGAAAAATTTAGCAAACTCCTCCGGGTTCTGAAGCCAGAATGACTTACATCTCTGGATAACCACTCAATGTACTTGGATCGGCCTCGCTTGAATTTCATTTGAAGCATTTCCTTACCGGGGCACTTCTGGAAGCGATTCTTATAGTCGTTCTGGATGCTCTCCCACATATCCTGACCCTTTTGGTTGCGGTGCTCCCAGCGAGATTCGAATATGCATCGCTCCTCATCAGGGCAGGTACTCTTGAGGGTTGGCGGGACCTCTTCTCCAAAGCAATTCTTGTGCTCGTCGACAGGCTCTTCAGCAGCTGCACTTCTAGAGGCTGCTGTCCTCTTAGTTGTGCGCTTTTTGACGCGGCCAGGGGCGTGTAAGGCAGATTTTCGACGAGGGGATCCAGTCATGGAGCGTGGAACATCTGAAGGCAATCCGTGCAGTCCTATCTCTTCTGGGCTTCTTCGGCGGTACTGAGGTGGATGATTCTCTGCCAGCAGAGGGGCAGGCGCCATTTCGCGATGATGCATGCCCATTGGAATATGATGATTATCCCTCATCATCATGTGGTCTTGGTGCTCAACTGGAGGCGCTATATTGACGTAATAAGAGTTGCTCATTGGTTGTGGTTCTGGTCCGTTTGAGACACTGAAGGCTCCCATATAGGGCTCTGGGGGCCCGGGGGTTCGACGTCCATCGTGGACATAATTGGCATGAAGATATTCCCCCCCAGCGACCGGAGCTTGAGAGGTCATGGGCGAACTCACTTGTGGGGATTGGCTATTAACATCAAATTGTCCTGCCCACTGCTGCTGATGATACATTCTGGAACTCCCAGGAGGGCTAGGGTGTTGATTAGGTGTGCTTGGAGGAGGGGGATATTGTGATGCAATTTTTGACACGCCGTGCAGAGGAGGAGATCCCACGATAGAGATAGGGGTCAAGAGATTTGGATCGCACTGGCCAGAAATGCTGTTGAAAGGTGAAGAAACCTGCAACAAGCGTCAGTTTACGAAAGGACTATTAGGGGCAGAGCTTCGGGTCTATGGCGCCGCTGTAAAAGGCTCTGCCAAGTTCACCTCCACTCCGGATGAAGCCCGACTTACAGATGAGTAGGATGTCAGATCGTGGTAAGGAGAAGTCTCAGTTGTTGGAATTGAGTCGTGCAAACTGGGAACTCCCGGCTGGGGTAGACCTGGAGCAATATACTGCTGCTCGACCATGATCATGTGGGTATCAAATTGGGGGATTAGACAATCGCAGTCCAAATCGGTTGGTTTATGTTATGGGCGGGGCTGAATACCAGAAATGGGTGTTTCTGTGAGTGGTGGGGAGCTGTTGATGTTGTGGCTGCAATTTCAAGATTCAGACCGAGACTGATAATGGCACATTTATGACCAGAAAGCAAGATACTTCAAGAAAGCATCGAGACCTGGCGAGGCAGATATGGAAGAACGAGGTGCAAGACGATTCAGCCTTTTCTGGCCGCGGCCGCTTTTTGAAGACCTGGGGGGTCAGAGATCAAGGCCAAGAGAGTGTAAGGGCAGGAAGGAGGAGTTGAAGAGAAACAGAGCCTTGTGGGGTCACAGACGGGCCGGCCACTTTGTATAAATGGTGTTTGGAGATGAAGAGCAGTGGAGTGCAGATCGTTGGAGTGTATGTAGGTTTGATGTACATGGAGGTCAGCCTGAGAGACAACAGTGACGAAGTACCAGGACATTTACAAGAGCCGTTCCTTTGGCAAGCCCAGGAAGATATGGACGAGCCAGAGACAGGCCTCGGTGCCAGGGGCAAATGGGGAAGGACTGGGGGTGTCGAGCAGAGGGATGGAGCCCCAAGTACAGTATGGGTACGGCTTTGCATTACCTTGAACCTAGGAAGTGGAGGGCTCAAGCTGTGAGGGCTCGGGGCTCAGTATCCTCCACCATGCCAAGGTACTGGAGCTGTCGTGCATAACAATAGCCGCCGAGGGGTCTAAAGTAGCGAACGAAACGGGCTGGAAATAGAGAAAGACTAAAGGCAGAACAGAGGACGTGCATGGGATGTCCGTGGAGATAACACTGGGATGGCTTAAAGGATGAAGGGGGAATCATCGCGACCATCACGGCTTCAAGGGCGTGTGTGGGAGTGGGAGGCGTTGGATTTGGCTTTTACTTTGGCGTGGATGTGGGCGTGGGCATGTAAAACGAATGAATATGGGGCAGGGGGTGTTGGTTTGGGGGTGTTCTGCCATCCGTCCATTCATCACATCCAGCTTCAGTGTGTACATTATGGGTGTGAGACGATGAGATGGTATGGGAAAATGGATTGAAAACAACACCGAAAAGAGTCGGATGTTTCTTCGGACGCTTCCTCGATTTCACCAGGCCGTCACTCTTTCGTCAGTCAGGGATGCTTGGAACTTTTTCCACCAGGCAAATCCCCCTTCACACGAGCACCGCCTCGCATATACGGTCTGGAGCAATCTTCTATCCGACAGTCTGGATAGAGTATGTAATGACAATCCCTGGTTATCAGTCTAGCAAGTGATGAGGAGATTACGACTCAACTCGACTTGACTCGATCCTCATCCCACACGGAGCGGACCTTTGAGGACGGAGTTGGATCAACAACGATAGAGGAGAATTACAGCACGGAATCGAAGAGCAAAACAGACTCGCTATTCAGAACCACAACTATGAGATATTGCATGGTAGGCCAAAGACATCATGAGCTGTCGCGCGCCGTTAACTTGTACGTACTGGAATGGAGGGTCGACACGAGTAGCCAAAAGAGAGACGGATGCCCCGTGAGGGAAAAGCGAGACAAGCTGAAGAGCAGTATTGGGTCTCTGCCAAACTAAAGGCCAGGCTGAGCTAACGGGGACGAGAAATCAGTAATGCCCGAAGAGAATGAAAATAACGGGGACCTGGGGCCTAAACCTGGACCTTGACAATAGACGATGACATGGGCCAGCGACCACTGACCAGGTACGCAAAAGAGAAAAATATGTGAGCGATAGGAAACGCAGCAAGGTGGGGACAACAGTGGCCAAGGACCCTTTGTGTCTGGTCTGGTCTGTCTTTAAAGAGGGAAGAGACAATCAGAAAGGTGGGAAGCTGGACCGGGTTGCGCTACCTGAAGGCAGACATCCATGAGCCGTGCTTCTGATGAGTTTCTCATCACCTTCTTCGTAGATATGAGCCGGCGAGTCAACAAGTCCATCATGGGTTGGACTGACCAAGTTCTCAGAGCTGGGACGACAATAATGTATGACAGACAGCAACAAGGGCTGTCAGCAGGAACAGGTACAGGTACAGGTACTGGTATTGGTACAGGAACGCGGGAGCTCATAATCCTGTGCGGGCCGTTTGGCGTCCATCGATCTGAAGATCGGCAGCTTTGAGAGAAATGGTGCGCCAGTGACGTCCCGTACGGTACTGGGATGTTAATGGAGGAGGGCGAAATACAGAGAGTCAAGACTGTCTAGACAAGAGAGAATAAGAAAAGACGTGATGATCTAAAGTGTGAGCAGGGGTCTGCCGGGGGAGCGCATTTGGGGCTGGGCGAGGCCTGGCCGGGCCAAGCCAGGCCCGCACAGCCAAATGGCTCAGCCGACATAGAAGGAGAAGGTTACAGAACGGATTTCACTCTATTTCTGCTTTGCTTCTTAGCCTCGAAGCTATTTTGTTTTGCTGGTCAACAAGCAGCGAAAACAAGAGCGAAAGCGGAACGGCGCCGGAGATGGAGGACGAAAAGGCCCAAAAAAGACGACATGACAGAATACAAAGTGACCATGCCTGCAACAGCTTAGGCAGATCCCCCCGACTCCACCACCACTTTGCTTGGCACTCGTCGGCAGATTGCATGCCTTGTCATTGTCGTGTGTGTGGGAGGGAGGGAGGTAGAGAATATTGAGCGGAGCATTGCATTGCATTACACTACATTGTATGGCTTGCGCACATGCTGAAGATTCTGTCAGTCAACTAACCATCGATGAAACAGTTGCAGGTCTGCATTTGGCCGTTGGATGATGCCCTTTGGCGCAACGATCAAGAAGGAACTCTATAACCAACAACAAGCTTGATATTATACGCGCGCTACCTTGGACAATGATAGGACCGCGTGTAGCGCGAAGCCGTTGAGATGTGAACCTCGCCGCAAAATGGACGGTAGTGTTAGCCTTAGAAGGTCGCTTCGTGCCCCCCCCTGAAGGTCATAAATTAACGACGTTCTACCGCGACACATGGATCGGAAGCTTTGACTGTACGTACTAGTGTACTGCACTGAACAGTACTGTACTGTACTGTACAGGACGGTACAGTAGGTACCTAACAGTTTACCTCATGGTTCCCACATGTGGCTTGTCCTAACGATTCTTCCCCTGGTCCGCGGATGCCACCCGGCCTGGAGCAAAAGCCGAGCAATGACGCCGTTGCACAGCATCAGCAACGTCCAGACAAGTTATGTATGGACAGAAAGTATATGCAGAGGGATCGCTTCAACTAAGATGAGCTTTCTTTAATTAACCATCCTTCAGCTACTGCAGGGCTCTCGCAGACAAACTGTAAAAGCAACGGGGTTTAAGATGCTCTGAAACCGACAGTATCCCGGTTACCTGACTCAATCAGTCTCAGCTCCAACTCGATTCAGCTTTGAGGCTGGCTGGGCGTGGTCGTGCAACAAACAACGCAGTGTCTTTACGTCACGATTCATACTGTACGTATCTAGAATGGCAAAGCAATGGTCACAAAGACACGACTAATTGTCTAATAAGCCCTGCTCAGCATGCAACCCATAACATAACATGGCATGCGCCTCGCGGCGCTTGAGAGATGACAGGGGTATCGGAGTTCGAGGGTGGCCCGCTCTGGTGTAGAAATGCGGCCCCGCTGCCGGCCATTCAGCACGCTGTGCCGCAAGCTAGTGATGACGCTAAAAAGCTTAGCTTACCAGACTGTCGGGACCACGCTAAGCAGGCATCAATCCCTGTGAGGTTACTCGTCTTCCCAAAGAAGCATGGCCCGAGCAGGGGAGGTCCTTGATCAATAGTGGGAACAATGTGCTACAAGCGAAGTGGCCATTGGTAGCCCAGATGATCAGCCCTTGCCTATGCCTGATGATCGCAATTGGGGCCAATGGGTGAGAGCTCCGGGCTCGCACGCTTCGCTGGATGTGGTATAGCGAGCACGCGCGCGTTTACCATGCGGTTGGCTGCCATTGGACAGCGGCTTGACTGCAAGCGAAGGTCCTGCCAACTCAACGCTGGGCTTGACTTTCCGTGTCTGGTCCCTGC
>JABFAI010000506.1:0-15673 GCA_013266175.1 Fusarium gaditjirri
TATAAATAATTATCTCCTTATTTAACATTACTGAAAATATTATATAATTAAGCAGTTTTATAAAGTAAGATTAATTATTCAATATAATATTTTTTACTGGTGGAAGTAATATTAATAAAAGTAGCTAAATATCTTACTGTATTATAAGTCTTTAGCTAACTGCTATATATATTTTATAATAAGAAGTATTGTAGATTATGTCCAGTATAAGGAGACCATCGTAAAGTCTACTAAAGAGCTAAAAATGCAATTAGGGCAGAAAACATAGGGCAGTTATATAAGTTCGTGAGGGTTGTACTTCATCCTAAGAAAGCTTTCAGGTAGCTCTCGCCCAAAGAAGGTAATTGTCTTCTTTCTTGGCATTAATCAGTGTTCCTCATCACCTGGAGACGGAAGGAGGCTATCTAGCATGGATTGGAGATATCCACGCAATATGTACCTCTCCTTCCGACGTTGCTTTCTAAAATCCTTTGTCCTAGCAGTACTAACAGCCCTGGGAAGCTTTGTAGTCTGTGACTGCAAGGTTGGGAGTTTCCGTCGGATGTGGTTCATACGGACTTTCTCTATATGAAGATCCTGTGGGCTTCCTCTACCTTTGAGCAGTGACAGACGATCTTTTGAGAACCTGGAAGCCCAGATAACGCACTCAGGACCATCTCTCGCCAATAATTCTATGGCTTCATCGAGTATCTCCAGGCTGAATTGAGGACAAAGTCTGATAAATAGCCTCAAAGCCAGAAGCTCGGTTGCGAAAACAAAAGCGTCTAGTATCAGGGCATTACCGCGACCCTCACCGGTCTGGAGAATCCGCATTGCCCTCTTCCTCAGTTCCAGAGCGAAATCTTCCAAGCGAGTGGGATGCGATGGATATGGTAGCATGGCACAATATTGACTGAGGTTTCCTAGCCTAAAGCTCTCTTTAGCTACCTGCATCTCTGTGAGGTTAAGGAAGCTAAGTATCGAATGTGGCCCAGTCTCATCAGAGTAATCAACATTCGAGTTGACATGTTGGAGCACATCGTCTATTCGATCAATGCCCAAGAATGCGTTTGGTCCCCAGGCTCTGCCATAGTTGGACCACATTCTCAAAACCATAGGATGTCCGCTCCCAGCGATGGCTTCGAATCTTTTGATAGTCATAAAATATCCACACTCTAATGCTAACTTGAACTTTTGGGGTGTATGTCTGAAGATTGTGAGGAGTGCGGCCATGATTTCGCAGGCAGGATCCCTTTCACCAAATTTGGCAGTCAGATGCACTTCTAGCCGTTGTATAAGTGCTGGGATTAGGGGATTGATAGAGAGAAGTGAATGATTATCGACTGTTTTCGGCTGAGGCAGAGGCAAGCGAGCTTTGAAGAGATTCAGACATACTCTCCATATGTAGATAAGCTGTGGTATGATCGCCTTGTGACTCCCAAGGCTTTGGAGCCTTTCCAGATTCTGGAATAGCTCTTCAAGAGAGCCTCTAACTTCAGCATCAATGCCCATTCCTGCAAGGGCAACTATAGCTGAAGACTGGGAGTCGAGGTGCTGCCATTGTTGAAAACTTTTCATGGCAATTGGTGGAGCAATGAACGAGGCATGGTTTACTATCCATCCGTCCTTCCCAGGCGCAAATGAGCCGTTGATGATAGTGTCAGTAGCTTTCTTGATCCTCCAGAGTTCTCTTTCGATATTATCGTGCCAGCGAAACTCGGGACACAGGTCATGAATATGGAATTTTAGGATGAAGCTTTCTTGCGTCAGCCTCGATGGCGGGGCTTTTGCTATCCGTTTGCGATCTTGGTGAGAAGCATGGTCAATAGCTTGTCCAGTGCTATTCTTTTTGAATTCCCATTTCGCAAAATTACGCCGATACTCGCGATCTCTATCGGCGTTCAGTTAGGTTTGTTGGATTAATCATGATTTGGGTAAGACGTACGATGCAATGAACCCATGTATAGCAGTCATTCCTTCCCCTAGGTGTTTGAGGCTTTGCTGCTCTGTCATATAGACTCTCTCGATCGTTTCTCTATGCCCCTCCCATTGGGAATCAGAAATTCTCGGATTTCGTCCCATAGTGCTGCGCATATAGTAAGAATCCCTCTAGGTGAATACGTGTTTTTGTGGTTGAATGATGTCTTGGATAAGATGACGGTGGCAACGAAAGCGGGCATGAGAACAGCCCCAGAACTTTTCAAAGCCTCCGAATTGTGATTGAGCAGGAGCAAGCCTCATAAAGCGCAACCAATAGAGACTGCAGCGTAGGATGGTGTGACTCCATTGTGATGCAGGCCTCAGGGTGTCTGCCGATGATTGGATCGATGCTAAATGCCCTTTTGGCCTCAACGAATAATATCACAGGAAAGAATAATATAATCAGGTCGATGCATCTGAGCGACCTGGTAAGCAATAGGGCTATCTATTATATTAATATAGAATTCTTCCAAGTTGATGTAATTTATTATTACTTTTTAAATACTGAGAAGGCCATTAAGATACCTACTCTAGTTTTTATCCTACTCTCAAACACTATTCAATTATGTCTAACAGTCTTGGTGTAAGTCCTGTATAGGTTCTAATAGATATGTGTACTAATAAAATGAAGTCAAAGATCCATACAGCATTTGGGTCTATTATCTTTCTGGTCGCCATCATAGCCTTCTTGCTGATTGACATCTACCACCGAGCGCGCCGTACCTACAGAGACGTCGCCAACCTAAGAAACCTTCAAAACTTTCGTTACTTTATCACCTCTGTGCTCCAGCCGTATAATCGATTTGCCGATAGGGACGAAAGTGATCGGGGCTACTACTACCACTGGCACGTTGGAGCGATGTTGCGTATTCATTTAGAGGGCGCAGTAACGATTGGCCTATATATTTTTCTCTTCCTTGTTTTCTTTCTACTGTTTTGTATTTGGATAGTACAGTATTGGTTAGCAAGGTGGCTTTTTGGATGAAATCCTAAATCTGCTATCCTGAAGTAGAGGGCAGAGCCCGTCTGTTTCGCCTAGTCAGCTTAAGGGAGGGCATGATTTTATTCATTACAGAATCCATATTGAGGTGGTAGTAAACGGCACTTCTACAAGAACAGCTTTAAATGAAGACATAATTGGAACCATGCAATGGCTAACAGGCCAGATGTTGGGACTTGTGGCTAAGAGCTTAAATCATCAGAGGACCCAGTTACTGTCTGAACAGCAATATAAAAGTCTCATGGCGTTGGCTGGATTCTGCTGGTTTACGAGCTTCATGTCTCTGCTCATTTTCATCATTGCTTTACCGATCTTTGTGGCCTCCTTTTTGCTATAGTGACAACTACTCAGCCGGAGTCTTTACTTTGGCGATTTTTGAAGTAATCCGACCCGCCACATGAGGAGAATATGTATCGATGAGGGTCTGGGCCGTATCGTCATTTTGGCAGAAACTCAGGCATGAGAGGTATGGTTGCGAAAGCTTTGTCTTGTTGCGGGGTCCGTGACACCGAGAAGCATCTGTTCATTCTTCTCAAACGGTGAAGTTTGAACACTGATCGAGGTCGAGTAGGCATTTGGTGATAGTTTGTGACAAACGCCATGGTACTTGAGTTGTTGGGCCTTTGACGGTGACAGAGAAACGCACCCATATATCAATAGGAGACGTAAGACCGTTGAGCTCGGGTATCATCTGAGGTATTCTAGTACAAGTGATAGAAGCGCCTGGTCCACCACTCGACCAGAACAGAAGAAAAGGAGAAGCAACTTGCCCAATGAAACTGGAGCTATCACCTTGGACGATGACTTCAAAGGTCAGTGTGCAGGTCTTCTGAACTGAAACGACGACGACACAAACACTGCCATGTTCCTAATTGAAATTGACGAGGCGGGATTGTAGGGAGAAGACGGAACATTCCTTCTCGTTTCGCGGTTGTGGGCGTGGGGAGCATCGGTGAAGAAGATGTAGTGCTATGATGAGAGGATAAGCTGACAGTGCCACGAAGTGATATTCATAGTTCACCTACAGCAAGCAATAGATGACAAGATTCTAATGATGTGAATACCAGGTGGGAGGATGCGAGTTGCGATGCACAATTGAGGCTGTTCCTCTTCGTGGTTTAATGGGGTAACCGTACCTTTGGAAGTAGTAATCAACAAGTAACAAATAAGACATACTGGCCGAACAAAATGGAGGAAGCATGTGAGTTCATCCATGTCAGCCAGCCTGTGCAACCTCTAACTGCAACTTTTGGGCTGCTCAATGGTTCTTCAACCCGCCGCAAAAGCGAGAGAATCAGGTAAGTGATTGGGTCCAGAACGCCAGCTGAAGCTAGCCTCTATAGAGCGTCAGCAGCTAGACCATGTTTGGTCAGAAAGGTCTATCGTGGTTGGCTTCATGGTACTAATACACCTGAGACATGATCCCACTTACACGTTTTTTTGTCGAATGGCTCAAAGCCCAGTCTGATGCCTTAGGGGTCATACATAACGTAACCGCGGGGATTGTAATATAATTACACAAGCTTTTAGGTTTAATAAGAATAACAAATTCTTTTTGGGTTCATCTAAATCAACTAGCTACAAGGAATACCGCTCATAGCCCCCTCGCTCCTTGAATGGAACATTGCTCGAACCCGAGCACCCGGTCTTCAACATCCTGAACTGCGCAAGGATCCAATATAACCTGCCGCTCTATGATCTTGTACCCGCCTGTCCTACCAGAACCCGTTCCCTGGTTATCCATCTCTACCCATCGCACATGAGCAATTTTTTTGCCGATGCGATTGCAAAACCAACCTCGAGTGTCTTTATCACAAGCTCAAGTTCTTCCCTCCCGACAGATACATCCCAGTCTTGTGCCTCGCGACGCTGCTTCACAAGCTCGACAAGACACGCGACCCAGTCCTCCGCCTTGTCCGCGGTGACTTCTGGCTCTGTCTCACTGAGCTCCTGGTGTTTCAGAAGGCACAGCCATCACCTCAGCCCAGTCCATGAAAGTACCTCGCAGCCTGTGATGAGGGCTGGATCGGTCATCTTGCGAAACACGAAGGGAATTGCCCCTGGGTGCATATACACCGTCTGGCCGGGATGGAGGACCAGGTACCGTGCCTGTCCCTTGAACGACGTTGCGTGCTGTTCCCATTTTAGTCCGTCCTGCCAGCTAAGCGGGATCCAGCCAATCCTAACAGGGCCCTGGTGACATGTAAAAAAATGTACTGCGAGCCAAGTCGTTAGATTACCGCCTTCGCTGAGTAGCATCAACTCAATGTTTCGGCCACTCAGCACGGTCGCCAGTAGCGCTCCAGTGAGCTCGAGGGCGTCGATGCGATGGAGAATGTCGGAGTGTTCGGGTTGATGAGAAAAGCGGGGTCCACTGCACGAGATCACCATTGTTCGGGGTTCCCATGATCAGCTTCTTCTGAATCTGCTCCAGGGTCTTCCGGAAGAAGGGCGATTGATGTGTGACCTGGCCGTTGTTGGGATTGACTGTATCTCTTTCGCCTGTTGGGATGGTAATACAGTGATAGTCTCTCATTGCCGCTCCAAAAGAACGCGTGTTGATTGGGTTATTGCGTGTGAGATCGCGGGGTTGGAGGCGTCGGAGGCACTCCGGGTCTGACAAGCGTTGAAACAGTCGTTAAGTGGCGGGCCGTTCCATGGAAACGGTTCCTGGATGTTGATGGCGAGTAAGGCGCCAGAGTCAATCAGGTTAGCGGCCTGTCGAGATGATCCATAGTAATAGACTACAACGGCGTCGTCTTTATTTGGTGGAGGCCCAAACTTTAAGAAGGCCGCAATCTGTTCAGCGTGATACTGTCGCCAAGTAGGCCAGATGTTACTCCCGGTGCACGAGTACTTCTTAGCCACGTTTTGGTCTCACCCAAAACAAACCTTACTTGCTTAGTAATAAACTTCCCCTTCTTAGCGTTTACTTTTATTCTATACCTTAAATCAGTTTACTAGTATTACTACAAAGAAACCAATTGTCTCAGAAAATAACAACCCGGCAGATCTACCTGGTTTTCAGCTGAAGCTTTCCGACACTGTGAACAAGAGCGCAAACTTGCAATTCAAAAACGACCCAAAGGATTCCTATCAGCACGATACAGTTATCAAGCAACGAGGTCTTGAAAGCGTCCGCTACACTGTTAGTGATGTTATCCACAGACAATACAGTAATAAGGAAGCTGAGACTACCTTGCTGGTTCTGATCTTTCGTTTCCACTCCGACGGCCGCAACCGGTGTATCAAACAGGCTAAAATTAACATCACTTTCCTTAGGTCCGACCAAAGTGGAAACGACCCCGAGGTGGCGCTGATCTACCCTGATTGGGGGTTCGTTCTTCATCTAGCCCTCAGGAAGTAGGAAAATACCAGACTTTAATTTAAGGTGTCAAAATAAACTCAGTAAAAGATATCCTAAACCTATACTAAACCTACCTAAGTCTTTATATTACTTACAATCGAGGTCCTGAGTTTTCTTGCCTCCCCTAGCCAACCAAACGAACCGAAACAGTCTGCAACAAAGGTGCTCTCATAGCCATAACTGGTTTGGTGGCTGCATCTGAGATCGGAGCTGAGCTGTCACGAGAAAAGAAAGGTTGAAAGCATGGGATATGTGTTTGGTGACGTATATACGAGCGCGGAACGCAACTACGGTCAGCCCAGTAGCGACTCCTTGACGCTTATGGTAAACACAGACACAATGAGCGGAGTTCCCACGTGCATGCAATGTGCTTCGTTACCGAGACGACCGGGCGTTGGCGAAGCATTTTCTGCCCAGGCACAGAGGAAATGTGAAGAAGGTTGAGGCGAGTAAGCGGATCGTGACTAGAGAGTGGGTGCATGGACTGTTCAATCAGGCGCGAGAGGTACCCCCCCCAAACCCTCCTATTTGACCCCGAACGAGAGCCTACTAATCGGGTACGAATGTATGACGATCAGATGCGGGCTAAAATGGACACCGTGAAATTGGAGGATGTACAGATTAGATATTACTGGTGTCGCATTGCGCAATGTCTGGGGTAAAGCGGTGAAGCATTCATAAGACTGATTGGCTATTGGGATTTGGAGCATCATGCAAGATGAAGGTTTGAGAAATGACAAGACGTATGGTTATCTATTGTTTTTTTTTTTTTAAGCCAATGTACAATCCCGGTAATAGGCCTCAATTTGTGTGCCAATACGGAGATTGGGAGGCCTCAATATTTGAGATATAACCTAACCAGAATATGCACGCTCGAGCTCAGGTGAACAAATCATGCATTTTACAGCCAGAACACCTCAGCATGCATGCCAAGTTTAGACAGCCTCGACAGCCTCAATATTGGCCCTATAGATAATCTGATATAAAGATATATATAATAGATAGAGGTATATTAGAAGTGTAAGTATTACTATAAATATAAGAATATTGAATTAATAAATTAAGTTATTAAAAGTAAGAAAGTCTTAATATATTTAATAAAGTTGTTAGCTAAGGATCACTTAAATTATAATACTTTTATTTAATTATACCCTCTTTAACCACTGAGTATATAGCTATCTAATAAAGCTAGAATTTCTACTCTTGTCCTTTCTTAATATCCTAGAACGAATATCTTTATACATCTATAAAAATGTATAAGTAGCTCTTTAATTAGACGACTGATTGAACGCCCTTCGAGCTAAGCCAGGCACCGGCTTTTCAAATAGCGCAATCAGGCTAAATTCCATTAGTTTCTGTGATTGCTGCCGCTCGGACCCTTGCGGAACGGGCCGGGCCCCGCTCTCTCCTTTTCGCTTACGACTAACAATTACAGCAAAAAAGACCTTCATAAGCTCCAGGGCGATATCGGGCACCCAGGAAGCAGTAAACTTGGCTTTCAGCTGATTACTATCCCATATTGTTATGAAACTCGTTACTACCCTATTTATGCCTGGCGACTTCACATTTGCCTTCTCTCTGATGAAACTCTTTTCTATTCTTCGTATCACCAGCGTTTTGTTCCTTGAGGAAATAACCTCCATATAATTGTTCACAATGGCGGCAGTAAGACTCTCTTGACCACGCGTATAGATAAGCAACTGCTCACGGCGCCGCTCCAGTGGGATCCTCCCTTCAATGAAACAATATTCCGTGAGCTCAGTGACAGCAGCTATTTCTCCTCAGATCGAGTAGAACAGGCGGCGGTAGCAGTTACCATGCCAGCCATGCATAACCGAGCAATACCTCTGGCCCAGATTCCTTCGATATTCGCGCCACTTTTTCCAGCATCGTATCGCACGAAGAATGCCACAAGGAAACCTTTTATTGTCTCAGCCAGCTGTGCAAGTGCCAAGGCCGACTTGAGCGTTGAAAAGCTCAATGAAATTCATGGCTGGCTCTGGCTTGCTGGACGGCCGATGCCTCCTCGGCCGCTAAACTACCAGCAAGCTTCCTCCCGCGAGATTATTCTCAATGAGAATGCCGATATGCACCTTGTCTGGGACGTCTCTCGGCGAATATTCCTAAAACCGTTGCCACGTTATCTTTTAAGTCATGAATTTTGGCAAAACAACCTTGCGACCGACCATGAGTTTTACAAGAGCGCGTTCGGCTTTATGCTGTCCTATGCTGCCTTGATTCAGTACGAGAGCGACTTCTTTATTGCTAAGGAAAAGCATTTGATACCAGAGAACCTGACATGGGAATCATGGATTGACATGGTGAATCAATTACTCGATAATGAACTTGATAAAAAAGTCAACATTCGCTATAGATATGGCGAGCTTAGGCTGTCTCGCTTGAACAAAATATTTTGGATGCACGGTTACTTCAGAGGATACAGTTTCCGTTACCAAACATATGGGGAATTGCTCACAGCGAATCTAGCACCAATTGCAGCGGCGACTGTGTATATTGCATTGGTGTTGACGGCCATGCAGGTTGGATTGGCCACTCCTCAACTGGCGGACAACGACGCATTTCAAAGAGTGTCGTGTGGATTTGCGGTATTTTCAATTCTTGCTCCAGCAGGATCTACCTTATTTATTGTTCTGATACTTGTTCTCTTCTTTTTCTACAATTCGGCAGCTACAGTAATTTTTAGGCGACAAGCTAGGGGGAAGTGAACTACGTTATATATACTTTAATATGAAGTACTTGAGGAATTTGGAGAAAGGCACTAAAGGAGATGTGACCTAAGTCCTTGACCAAGGCAGAGGTGCAGCCCCTGCCGTCGACTTTTTCACTGCTGGTTCAGCGCCCAATTTTCTCTGCCCTAAACCCTGAGCTACTTATGCCCGATCAGATTAAAAACGACTTATCTTTGAATTCGTACTGGCCCGTTCTTTCACAGCACGACCTCGAGCTCAAAATGCTCGCTAGCACTATGCTACTCTACCAATTCCCCATTTCTCACACATACACTGACGGTGCACTTTTGGCCCCCAACACACCACATAGCGACACCCCGTTATCGGACAGTTATCCTGGCAAGTCATGCCAACCTCCATGAGTTGTTCAACTGCCAAGACCCCACACCGCCTGGGCTTTTCTACCAAGTAACTCGCTTACAGTACAGCCCTTGTATTTATATTAGTGCGTAACAGCCCTACCTCAAGAAGCTAGGGTAGCTATATAATTGTAAGAAATAGCTATTAATATGCTTTAAGTATATAAATTAATAGATAATAATACTAAAAATTAATATATATATTTTTTTTATTATACATATATAGCTTTTTAGTAGTCATTTCCTAAGATATATATTTAAAGCCCCAGTAATAAAGTGCCTTGCTAGCAAAAATACAGGGGCTGCCACTCGCGCTTTTCCCTTTGCATCTATGACATGGTTGGTAATGGGGCTTGGCATAGCTGCCCATTTCAACGCATGCCGCTGGCAAGGCAGCAATTTCTCAACACAAAATATCTCCGCCATTTACGAACTATTCGCCATTGCTGAATAAACCCTCTCACTTTTTTCTGCCGATCTTATAAAAACGTTCTTCAATTCTTTATGTGTAGGGGCCTGTCCCTATCACTACGATGCCTGTGACTACGACATCTCGAACGCAAGCCGTCAACCGACCGCGCGCCGTTGAACTCAACCTCGTTGACCCGCCAGATAAGATCACCCCTGAAACAGACACTGGTATCGATATAATTGCCATTCATGGTCTTGATACAAAGTCGCCCGAGACCTGGACATACAAGATGCCAGATGGGCAAAAGGTCAACTGGCTGGTCGACGGAAATATGCTTTCCAGAGAGGTTCCAGGTACTCGCATCTATACATGCAACTGGCCCGCGGCCATGTTTGAAGCGAACGACTCGGTGCCTTTTGGAATCGAAGAGCTTGCCACATGCCTCCTTCATGGCCTTCTTGGTTTGACCTCCAATAGAGATCGAAAACTTTTCTTTATTGCCTCATGTCTCGGAGGAGTCATCCTAATGCAGACTCTTGTTATGGCAAAGGACAGTTATACGGCTATTCAAGAAGCCACGCGTGGAATCATCTTCCTCGCAACGCCATTCCGAGGCACTTCATTTGAAGACATAGCAGTTTGGGCACAGCCAGGTCTAAGTGCTTTGGCATCCATCCAAAACCAACGATTAACTGGGTTGCTTGATTGGGTCAAGGCACCGGAGTCTAAACTTGTGCATCTTGTATGCGAGTTCACACGACTTTGCGTAAAGCACCGTGATGAGGACTTTAAAGTGGCTACTTTCTATGAAAAACGGTACACACTCCTCACTGCTAAGGTTCCATTTCTTTCGTGGTTGTTGCCTTCGTGGTTGTTGCCTTCTTGGTTGAGGCCTTGTGAAAAGAAACTGGTGAGAGAACACAAATAGCTGCCAACTATTCGTTGTGTTAATCTATACGCTAGCTCGTCAACATGGATTCTGCAACACTGGACTGTGTACCCCTCCGATTTCCTCTCGACCGGCCCCATGTACTGATGAATAAATTTCGTGCTGATGAGGCAGACTACCGACGGGTTGTGGAGACTATACGAGGATTTCTCCATGTGATACGGACTGGGACACTTCTTGAACAAGCCGACGCTTGGATACGTGAAAGATGCTACACTGAAGAGAGGCTCAAAGTTGAGCGGCTCTCGGGAGACCCTGTCGACAAGCATCAATCCTATATCAATCTCGCCATTGTGAAGCAGCCTGAGAGGGGTATTTCTGGTCGAGACCACCTGGATGAGAAAGGTTCCTTGTCGCCCTTCACGCTTCTCGCGCGGCAAAAGCTCGAGGTGGCAGCAAGCGATGACGAGATCAACTTGGCAAAGATTTTCGACCAGCGCAAAAGCTCTGATGGTACCCACGTCTTACCTCGAAGGATTCTGATCCGTGGACGTGCCGGCATCGGTAAGACCACTTTGTGCAAGAAGATGATCCATGACTTCATGAGAAATGGTATGTGGAACAGCTTGTTCGACCGTGCGCTCTGGATTCCTCTTCGAAATCTGAAACAGCGGCCAAGTGCGGGATATAATCTCAGTAAGCTCTTCGACCATGAGTTTTTCCAATGTTCAAAGGAGTATGGGATTGGTGGTATCAAGCTCTTCTCCCAAGAGTTACACAAGGCACTGAAGCACAATCGAACACTTTTCATCCTCGACGGTTGGGATGAAGTCGTTAATCTGAGTGGGTCTAGTGATATGTCCGTCTTTCTTTTAGACCTACTCAAGCAGCCCAACGTCATTGTCATGTCGCGGCCATCTGCGAGTCTTCCGCATGACGTCAAAGTCGACCTTGAGCTAGAGACTATCGGCTTCAAACCGAAGCAGATAGGCGACTACATAGAGAAAGTTCACAGGAAGAACGTGAATGAACTCAAGGGATTTCTCCAAACCCATACGCTAGTTCAAGGCCTTGTTCGGATACCGATACAGCTGGATGCTTTCTGCTACTGCTGGGACGACATCAAGTTTGACAGAACAGAGAGGCCAGACACAATGACGGCACTCTATCAAGCTATCCAGACGAGCTTGTGGAAGAAGGATGCCGAGAGACTTGCAAAAGTCGAGCCCCAATCTTTACGTTCCGCCGGCCAAAGACAGATCGAAAAGGAGGTTAAAGAACAGTTGCAGTTCTTGGAGTACCTAGGCTTTTCTGGCCTGGCAACCGATCGGATAGAGTTCAACCAAAGTGACAGAAACATTGCCAATGAGCATTCTGACCTCCTTCTGAACCTAGACGACAGCCTGCCCTGCCTCTCGTTTCTGCGGACCTCAGACCCATTAGCCCGGCCAAACTATCAACTCTACTACTTCATACACTTGACCTTTCAGGAGTACTTTGCAGCACGATATTTCGTGAGACATTGGAAAGAGCGAATTATGAAGTACACAGCGTTTGGTGAGAAGAAAATCAGCACGATTCAACCTCTCGCTTTTCTGCAATTTCACAAGTACGATGGACGATACAACATTATGTGGCGCTTCGTGGCTGGCCTATTGCATGAACAAGGTCGGGGGTTTGAACTACTCCAGGCGATTGAAGAAGAACCGTTGGATCTTATAGGGCCCTCTCATCAACGATTGATTATGCACTGCTTAAGCGAAATCCCATGTTCTGAAACCGAACCCCCGTCCTACCGAGCCCGCCTCGAGAAAACCTTATCGGATTGGCTTCTGTTCGAATGTGATCTCAAAGAAAGTACTAGCCTGGCCATTGAAGCTGAGTTTCCTGATAGTTCACTGAAAGTTGCGCTTCAACAAGGACAAACAAAAGCCAAATGCATTATCCTCCGATCGATCAGGAAACGGGCCTTGTCCCAGGAACTGTTGGGAATTATAATGTCATTCATTGAACAAGACTATTTCATTGAACAAGACTATTCAGAATTGACTGATAGCGCCATAGAAGCCTTGAAACAAGTGTCTACATTACGAGAAAGAGATGTTCATATCCTTCTTGGACTTCTGCGCGATGAGGGATACTACCATCGCGTGGTCATGGAAATACTGATGAATCAGTTCATTTTGTCTGATGAGCATAACGATGCTCTTGTTGAAACTTTCCAGAAACGCATGATTTTAATCCGACCTCAAGGCCACGAAGGGCAACACCGTCATGGCTTCCATCGTCTGTTAACAGTGCGCCGGCCATTCGCTACGGCTTTCGTCAAGTGGCTAATGAGCACTGAGCATTACTGGATCATAGACCCTTATTTCTATGGAGTCTTACCTAAAGTTGTCCTCGAAGTTATTGCTGGGCATCTTGACGATCAAGATCCCAACAAACAAATGGCCGCGCTAAAAGCTTTCCGGTTTCATCACCATCAATTACCCGCAGCCACTATCGAGGCCATCACTAAGCAGATAGAAGAAGATCGACAATCTGGCATACAAATGGCCGCGCTAGAAACCCTCGAGCGTCATTGGCGTCAATTACCCGCAGCCACTATCGAGTCCATCAGCAAGATGCTCGAAAAAGAGACAGATCCTGATTTACGAAAGGCTGCGCTAGAATCACTCGGGAATCACTCATCATTACCTCCAACAATCATGAGTGTTATTTCAAAGCAGCTTCAAGATTCAAATTATGATATACAAGACGCTGCATTAGAGCTCTTGGTAACAAAGTCAGCATTATGTCAATCAGCGATTGATGCTATTATCAAGCACCTCAAGAGACTAGAGCCTGATGCTCAAGAGGCTATGTTGAAAACTTTAAGATATAAGTCAATACCTTGCACTGAACTTATTATGGCTATCACAAAACATCTTGACGATTCACAACCTAACATACAAGCTGTCGTGCTAAAGGTCCTCGTGCATCAATCAAACTTGCCTTCAGCAACAATTGAGGCTATCACAGCGCGACTTGAGATCCCAGAACCCAGAGTACAAAAGGCTACGCTAGAAGCCCTTAAGCATCAATCAAACTTACCTCAAGCAACGATTGAGGCTATCACAGCGCGACTTGAGATCCCAGAACCCGAAGTGCAAAAGGCCGCGCTAGAAGCCCTTGAGCATCAATCAAACTTACCTCAAGCAACGATTGAGGCTATAAAAGCGCGACTTAAGGACCCCGATCGTGAGGTACAAAAGGCCGCACTGGAAGCCCTGCCAAAGCAATCAGAGTTGCCTCAGGCAACAGTTGATGCCATTGTTGAGTTGCTATCTGAGAATGACTCGCGTGTGCGGATGACCGCTCTAAGTACCTTGCAGAATCAAAAAGCGCTACCAAAAGCAACAGTTGATAAGATCACGAGGTATCTTCATGACTCACATGGTGGTGTACGGCTAAAGGCCGTGGAAGCCTTGGGTGCTCACTCACCCCTCCCTAAGTCAGTTCTTGACACTATTTCAGATCTGCTCAAGAATAATTATGTCGGATGGCAGGCTGAAGAAGTCTTAAAGCAGCCAGTCTTGCCTAAGATTCTCATTGATGCTATTACACGACGAATTGAAGATACAGCGGAGAGCAGCCGTCAGGCTATCACGAGCATTTTAGAGGGCAAATCAGATCTACCTCAAATGACGGTTCAGATTCTTAATCAACGGCTTAAAGTCGCATCAACAGACTTCTCAGAGGCTTCTGTCATCGCCCTCGTGAGTCAGAAGACATTACCTGAATCTGTAATCAACTCCATCGTCAGAGAGGTTAACGATCTAGATCCACGCATACGAAGGGGAATATTAGAGGCCATTAAAGTCAAGCTATACTTACCCCAAGATATTATTGAGGCTGTTATAATGCAGCTTAGAGCTACAGAATCTGCTGTACGAAATGCCGCGCTAGACGTGTTGAAAGTGCAGTATGAATTACTTCCAGCAGCTGCGGAGGCTATTACTGAGCTGCTCAAGAACCCTGACACTGAGATTCAAAAGGCAGCGTTAGAGGCCTTCAAGCATCGAAGCCGGTCAGCACTGCCACCAGAAACGATCGAGACTGTTATCGAGCTGCTGGAGAATCCCGATAAGGGTATATGTGCCTCTGCAAGTGCGGTCTTGGCAAATCAGTTAGTGTTGTCTCAAGAAGCCGTTGCCGCCATTATCAATCTGCTTGAGAAGACTGAAGGCTATAATGAAGGGCTATATAAGGTTTTGAAGCGACAGCCAGCCTTTGTGAAAGTAGCTGCTGGCATGTTTGCTGACCTTACGTATACTGATGAGGGTACTGCTACTGGTCTTGGGGCTACCGCGCATCCGACGGATCAAACTCTGAAATGCGTGTGCAAAATCCTGGTTCAAAAAGGCTTTGAAGAATCACTGAGTCTTCATATTCGTGACAATACGGTCCGGGCCGATGACAGAAGCGGTCAGAAGAGTTTTGATCTCGGTGCGAACGTTGACCGTTTCAGAAGCTCTATTGCAACTTCTCGGCTAGATAGTTATCCCTTATAGGGATATTCAGTATCTACTATAGATTATAATAGAATCAGTGCTTGGTCTTTTATTAAGGTATTATTTAACTTAAATAAACACTTAAAGCTAGTAAAAAAATAAAATAACTATAAGTAATATATAGACTATTTATTAGTTTTCCTACCCTATTATATAGTAACTTAGTATATTAGTGGCTTTATTAGTAGACTAAGTTAGGAGATAAAATATATTACTTTAATACTGGAGATATTTAATTAATAGTTAATATATTCCTTATTAATTTAATTTTATTAAGAGAACACTTTCATACCAATTTGACCTTTAGGTCTCAATTATTTAAGCCCAATCAATCTCAGCGAACTATAGTCTCCGATATTGACCCTTTTCTGACTTCTTAGAAGC
>JABFAI010000508.1:0-36937 GCA_013266175.1 Fusarium gaditjirri
CGTCAACAGCGCCCCGACCCCGAGTCCCAGCCCGCTCGCTACACCCGCGCCTATCCCCGTCCCCATAGCACCGCCCTGTATCCAGCCCTTCTCCAGCCGTTCCGCAATCTTCATGAGCTTGGCGGCCTTTTTGTCAATCTCTCGTGCTTCATGCCGTATATTCTCCGCTTCTTCTGGGTCTTCTTCCTTGTCTGCTTTTTCGTGCAGTTGGAGTGACTTCTCTTGAAGACCTTTTGCTTCCTCGACGCGGGAGTGAATTTCTTTGGCGATGCGCTCCTGGGTGCTGGATTTGCTCTCGGAGGGGGCAGCGCCGTCGGCGGGCTTGTTTTGACCGCCCATGAATTGGCTTGGAATTGCGCCGTAGAAGATTGATCCTAGTGATTCGTTCATAGAGGTGATGGTATTTGACTTTGTGGTTTTGGGAAAGATGGGGTTTAAAGATGTGGCTTGATGGGTTGATGCGCTAGGAAACCTGGTTTGTTTTATGAATCTTGTAGGTGGGGGTGGCGTATGACGTAGTATCGCGATCTACGTGTGTTGATGCAGGTAATCATTGCTATGATGCTATATTTCTGTGGTATGCATCATTTACGAGGTTCGTGTCTTACAGCGTCAAGAATGTCAAGTTTGTTGCCTTGGCTTCCAATAATATGGGACATTGTGTAACATAGAGGACTAACTCCAAATTGGACAGCCGTAGTCTTGTAACAGTCGACATTAGTCGAAGCTCACAGTTAAGTAGCAAAGATGGGCCTACCTCGTGAGATCAAGTGCGCCATGAGATATGATAGACCCTACCTGATCGATTTAACTACAATAATTCTAGCAAGCCATGAGTTCAATCTTTGTTGCTTTTAATTGACTTAGCATGATATTCCTACCGCGTGTTTCTAGGTCTGCATCATGAAGTTGAGCTACCCTAGATCTTATCGGGATCCCGCCTGCTTATCTAACTCGACTCAAATCCCAAGGTCATTCATCCATGATTGGCCAAGATCAGCAGTCATCATCCCTTAACTATCCCTTGCATCCCAAGAGCTCCAACTCAACATAAACCTGTCCTTTCAATCCCCCACTCGTTCATCCACTATCACTACTAAGATCAATAAGCTCAATTAGCAGAAGCTCCGCCGAAATGTCAGGCCTGAGCTCCACATCTCCCGACCCGGGCGCGTCATCTCACGACCAACACCCACTGATGGACCTCGTAGACGGAGAAGAAGCGCGCGGGAGAAGCCACCCCGAGGGTGCTGCGGCGGATCTGATGAGGAGACTTGGTGTTTCGCCCGAGAGGAGGATCAAGGTCACGCCTGAGGATGATGCGCGCGTGCTGAGGCGTATTGATATGGTTGTTCTGCCTCTCATGCTAGCCGTGTATTTCCTCCAAGGTAAAACTCATATCATCCCTTGAGATATAGTACTGACGTCTGCAGGTCTTGACAAAGCGACAATCGCATATGCCTCCATATTTGGCCTCATCGAGGACACGAACCTCAAAGGCAATCAATTCTCATGGCTCAGCTCAATAGTCTACGTCGCCCAACTCATCGCCCAATTCCCGCTAGCATGGCTTCTCGTCAAACTGCCCATCGGAAAATTCACAAGCTGCATGGTGATACTCTGGGGGTTGACCCTAACATTCATGGCGGCAGCACATACCTTTCACAGTCTGCTCTTTGCGCGTTTCTGGCTTGGTGCTTTTGAGGCTAGCATTGCACCGAGTTTCGTGGCTATTACTCAGATGTTCTGGAGGAGGAGAGAGCAGCCGCTGAGAATGTCGTATTGGTATGCTATGAATGGGTTTACTGGTGTTGTAAGTTGAAAGCTACATGTTGAGATGGGTCCGAACTGACGGGTTAGTTTGGGAGTTTGGCGACTTGGTGGCTTGCGCAGCTACCGTTTGGACTGAAGCCATACCAGGTAAGTTCGAGAGCAGCCCTCTCTGTTGCATGGCGGTTTGCTGATATGACAGACCATCTTTGTTGCCTTTGGAATCATCACCGTTTGCTTCTCCACCGTTCTTTTCTCATACATGCCCGACTCCCCAGCAGAGGCCAAATTTCTCGACAAGCACGATAAACTCATCGCAATTGAACGGCTAAGGATGAATCAGACCGGCGTCATGTCTCGTCAATGGCGGTGGGACCATTTCTGGGAGACATTGCGAGATTTAAAGACTTGGCTTTGGTTCTCTCTCATCTTTAGCATTTCGTACGTTACTCATCCTCTGTATTTGACCGCGTACTGACATCCTGATCTTTAGAGTGCCCTCTGGTGGCGTCGGTTCTTTCGGTCCTCTCCTTATCAAGTCCTTTGGCTTCGATTCGTTCCAGGCCATACTCTTCAATGCTCCATTCGGTGTTGTTCAGTTTATCTCTACAGTCGGAGGCTCCTATGTCGCAACTAAGTATCACAAGAAAGGCCCAGTTATTGCTTTTCTGGCTCTGTTTCCAATTGTCGGCTGCATGATCATGTTGTCAACGCCTCATACTCCTGATGGCAGGAATACTTTACTCGGCGGCTATTACATGATCTCTGTCTTCCCAGGAATAAGTACGTCTTCCCACTGCTATTTATTTCGCGCGCTAACCTTTTACAGTTCCTCTGATCTACTCATGGTCGTCCTCAAACACCGCCGGCGACACCAAGGGCAAATGCAACTCATCAATCCTCTTCATCGGCCAATCCCTCGGAAATATCATTGGTCCTCTTCTGTACAAGCCATCAGAAGCACCCGAGTATCATCGAGGACTATACTGGAATCTGCTTCTCTACATCGCAATTGTTGGTCTTGTTGTTGTCACGACCATGTACCTGACCTACCTCAATCGCGATCACAGCCGCCGTCGCGTCATGGCTGGCAAGGATGCAGTGATTGTTGACTACAGCTTGTACTCGCCTGAGGAAGCTGACCGTCTTCGAAGGTCAAAAACGACCGAGGGACAACATATTGAAAATGCGAGGGACGCGACGGTTGGAGATCATGCGTTTGATGATATGACGGATTTGGTCAACGATGAATTTGTATTTGTATTCTGAATCAATTAGAAGAGCTTCAGGTTGACCTGGGAGCCGTGTGCGGTACTATTACGAATCTCCCAAAATCCATCGATGCCATCAGTAGAACTAACCTCCGCATCATGGAAATCGGCCTTCTTCCCGCGAACGAGATCAGGCCCATTGTCGATCTCAATATCGTGAGGCTTTTGATCCAATTCGGTCTCAAAAATAGCGACCGACCATAATTATAGTGGAAACAACTTCTCAACCGATCCCCAAGTCGTCCAACGAGTTGAAACGGCGAATGCCACGAATCTTGATATTCCAATGTAACTGGCCAAATCAGGCCCGATCTGCACTCCAGCCAAGCAACCTCTCCACCTCTCATGTGCTGACAGTTGTACCTCGTTCGGCAAATACTCCCCCGAATCAACGCGGGGTACTCACTCTGAGTAATCCGACGTCGGATTACCTCTTCAGGGTATTTATATCTCCTCGTGTTCATGAGGGGTTCATCAAAACCGTCACTCATACACAAATTTTGCACTTTGTTACTTCATCATGGCTACTCCTCAGGTTAAGCGCTACGTCATTGTTGGCATGGGCGTTCGCTCGGCCATGTACTACCAAGCTATCATCCAGGACTTCAAAGAAGTCGCTAAGCTCGTTGGGATCTGCGATACGAACCAGACTCGCATGGACGTAGCGAACGAACACATCGTCGAGCTCGGCGGTGAAAAAGTACAAACGTACAAGGACACAGAGTTTGACAAGATGGTCCAAGAGCAGAAAGCCGATGTTGTCATCGTCACGACAATTGATCTTTTCCACCATCATTACTGCATCCGAGCTATGGAGTTGGGCTGCGATGCTATCACGGAAAAGCCAATGACTATTGACGAACATAAGCTGCAGGCTATGATCGACGCAGAGAAGAAGACGGGGAAGCAAGTCCGTGTTCTCTTCAACTATCGGTATGCGCCGCATCATACCAAAGTTCGAGAACTCATCGACTCTGGCGTCATTGGCGAGATTTCAACAGTGCACATGGACTGGATTCTCGACTGTGCACACGGCGCAGATTTCATGCGACGCTGGCACCGGCATAAGGAGACCAGTGGCGGTATTCAGATGCACAAGTCGATTCATCATTTCGACCTTGTGCATTTCTGGCTCAACACCGAACCTGAGCTTGTTTACTGCCTCGGTGATCTTCGCTTCTACGGCAAGGAGAACGCTGAGAGGCGTGGTGAGAAGAATTTGGGTGAACGGTATCAGAACAATGAGAATGCAAAGGACGACCCCTTTGCGTTCAAGCTTGATGGGAATGAACGCATGAAGAAGCTGTATCTTGACGCTGAGCATGAAGACGGCTATATCCGCGACAGAAATTGTTTTGCAGAGGGAATTACCATCGAGGATAACCTCTCCATGATAATCAAGTACAAGAACCGCGCCGTCATGACATACAACACATATGCCTACGCCCCGTGGGAAGGATACAGGTGTGTTTTCAACGGCAGCAAGGGCCGCATCGAAGTCAACGTCGTCGAGAGCGGGTACAACCCCCTCGGCGATCCCGTAACGAAGGACGCTTCGGGTGAGGATGAGAAATATATCCAGGGCGGCGTTGAGCAGACCAAGATTGTCGTATACCCACTGTTTGATAAGCCGTATGTCGTGGATGTTGTGAAGCAGGAGGGTGGGCATGGAGGCGGTGATCCTGTTTTGTTGAAGGATGTTTTGCTGGGGGGTGAGGTTGATAATTTCAAGAGGGCTGCTAATATTCGGGATGGAGGGAATGCGGTTCTGGTGGGTGTTGGGGCGAATCATAGTATGAAGAGCGGAATGCCTGTCAAGGTCCAAGAGTTGGTTAAGTGGTAGGCAGATAGATAGTGAATCTAAGTCTGAACAATCAACAAGATGATTCGCTCTCATAGTTGAAAGAAAACAAGTGCTTTTATAATCCTTCCAGTATAAATACATGCCTCGCTCAAAAAGAATGCATAACTAAGTCATCCGCTGCACCCTCCTTCTCATTCCCATCATAATTCTTATCATTCATATCCCCCATCAGCCCATTAAGCACATCATCCATACCAACCTCCTCCACATGTCCAGCAGCCTGATCAGGCGGAGACCCCAGCAAATCATAAGGCCAAAACGGAGCGCCCCCAAAGTCGTTAAAATGCGTTGAATCCATCAAAGACATGTCGCTAAAATCCAGCGGTGGAATATTCGTAATCTCGCATAGCGCTGCTGTTAGATCAGCGGGAAAGGGCTGTTTGTTGTTGAAGAAAGCTTCCTGGTCGATGGTTCGCAGATCTTGAGTCTGCGTGCTTGAAGTCATGATGTTGCTTTGATCGATAAAGTCGGTTAGACTGTCGGGGATGAGATGCTTGTTCATGGCGGAGAAACGCTTCATTGATTGTTCGTCGACGGTTGGCATGGAAGTTGCTTGGGATCTGGAGCCGAGACCACGACCGGCTTTTCGTAAGGATGGGGGAAAGTCGCATTCGTCCGGGAGCCTGCCGTTGCTGATGCTCATATCAAGCGTCATGACGAGTCGTAGGTAGTAGCTCGGTCGTGTTTTGAGCATGTCGAGACAACTGCTCGGTGAAGTTTCGTCCTCGGTGGACATGGGTGCCGGTGATCGCTGTCTCGCCAGTTCAACGACATGTCGAATGGCCCGCATGACCCAGTCTGTGATGTAGTATTTCTTCTTATAGCTCTTCATCTGCTTGAGGATATTCTCAACGTGTTGTTCTTTCTGGGTGAGCTTGACGCCTTCTTCTGGTGATGTTGGCTTCTTGGGGCGGAGAAGTTCAACATCGATCATCTGAAGTGCCAGTGGGAAGGCTGTGCACCCGATGCTGCATGTTGTTAGCGCTGAGCTGAGGTATATGGGGAATGTCTTACGCAGTCATTGGGAGCCAGCGCGATAGCCCTAGGCGGTCAAATTCAAGAAGGCATTCTGTCACGCGTGATGCTGAGCCTTGAAGATCTTCGCTCTGCCGTCGGAGTTGCATATCTGACTGAGATGGCGGTAATAAACTAGATCGAAGAATGTTGTAATTACAGACCGAGAGTTTCGCCGAGCTGTGAAGGTCAGTTTTGTAGTCCTCATCTTGGCACGGAAAGCTCACTGGTAGTACATCTCAATGAGGTTCTTGAACAGGACAATCGACGGAGACGGCGAAATCTCCTCAACCATCCGCTCATCCAACATCGTCTTGGTCTCACCCCACGAACTATACCACCTACAAAGCTCCATCTGGCACAGACTCGCATCCTTGCCAACCTCCATCCTCCCCGACAACATCCACGAAGGATTATTATACAGCACCGACGTGACCGTCAAAACATCCGTCAGCACCACACAAAGATCCACTAGCCTCGAAAGCAACTCGGCATGCAGCGTCTTGGTC
Organism: Fusarium gaditjirri; assembly: GCA_013266175.1. NCBI lineage: Eukaryota > Fungi > Ascomycota > Sordariomycetes > Hypocreales > Nectriaceae > Fusarium > Fusarium gaditjirri. The sequence continues at coordinate 6,429 of JABFAI010000508.1, forward strand.
GTCGAGTCATAAACATCAGAGTTATACAGCTCATCACACAGATCCGCACTTCCTAATTTCGAGCACGAGAAGCTGAAATTAGATGGTGTAATCTTTATGCTCTGGCGGGATGTCAAGGGGAGGAGGCGGTCGCAGATGATGCAGCACCACCATAAGCGCTTGAGGGTGTTGCGCAGCTTCTGGACCTTAGCGAATTCGGTGTCTTTGCTGGGGCGCAGGGACGAGTAGCAGTGGGCTTTGGCGACGCGGGCGTAGGATATGGCGATGCCGAGCCAGATGGAGCCGAGGGGCTTGTTGCCTGCTATGCAGCGGGGGATGAGGTGCGTGTGCGCGAGGAGGAGGGAGGCTTGGGCTATGGCGATGCAGGACTTTTCGACGCTGAAGTCGTAGAGAAGCTGGTCATGTTAGCGATGCTGTACCGGTATACTCAGAGCAAGGGAACTACCTTTGTTCGGCGGTAAAATGCGAGTTTGGCCTGATGCACGTCCCCAAATCCCAGCATGTCAATCGTCTCCGACGAAACAAACTATACCCGTCAGCATTATCTCCATCTTCTCAATTGAGCCTCTTACCCCAGAAGAAATAAACAATATCCCCTGCAGCACCAGCATCGGCATTTCATACTCGACATCATTATCCACCGAATTATACGAGAGCCAGAAATCCTTCTCGTTCAGTATCGGAAGCATCGGATGAACATGCAGAAAATACTGTCTCAGAAAATCATCCAGCGCCGCGCGCTGCGGCACCACGAAACATCCCTGGCTGACGAGGAAGGCCAGATCTTGCGGGAGCAGGTCTTTTGTGTCGGGGACTTGGAGAAATGCGTAGTCGGGATGCGTTGGCGATCCAGCGGCGTTTTGCGCGAAATTCGGCGCTTGTTGGGTGATTGTTGTAGGGGCTGGGGGTGAGGGCTTCTGTGTTTCGGGGAGGATGCTTCGGGGTTCGGATGTCGTGGTTGATTCTTCGGCGGACTGGGGCGTCGGGGGTTCATTTGGTCGTAGTGAAGGAGTCGTTGATCTGTTGATCTGGTCAGTATTGGATTGTTGGCGTGACGATGTAGCGTACATTATCCCATGGCGGCGCTTGAACGTGCAGACCTTGTCGTTGTGTCTGCAATTGACACAAGGACCAGCCGGATTCTCAATGATGCACCGCACTTTTCGCGCCCGGCATAAATTACAAGCCCTCGAGACTCGCTTCCTTATTGTTTTCGTGGACTGCATTTTCCCTCGATAGTAAGATACCGACGCAGCAGACAAGGCCTAGTGATAAGATATCGGGCCAAAGATCGTGATAATGCTGGATTAAAGTTGTCAACTCGCAGTCTTCGGATTGAAAAGCAAGACGTCAGCTGGCCCCCCGGGATCCGATGGCATCTGCCGACGGGCTTCCCCACAGAATGGTGATCAATCCCCGCAAGATTTGACTGGCAGGACTGGTTTAGCAGACGCTATCCGTAGAACGGTGTGAACTAGGCAGTTTGAGGGTCGACACGCCGGTGGCCGAGCCCGCCAAGGAGTCATTAGAAGCATAATAGGCTTAGCTGAAATAAGAGGACCAATCTTGGGTCGAGACGGTCATTCTTTGTCTCTAATTCGTTACATAGCAGGCGTTCCATGTGGTGAAGAAGTTCAATGCAGAATATGTACTGATTTTTAATTAATGTCGGCCAACGTTAATTATGAGGTATACGTCAGAGATGATTATAACTTTGATCAGTATTGCAGTGCGACAATAGCCTAAGCAGCGAGTACCGACTGGGAATAGCTTCATGCACAAGATAAGCAAATCTGCAATCACGACGAATTGAATTCATCCAAACACTGCATTTACGAACATAAGCAGCGGGGTACCTAAGCACGCAACACGATGATGACATTGCTATCTATTTATCCACCTATTACGCCCTATCTCCCTTCATCTCAGACCATTAATATTCCCTTATTCCCCTCTTAATCCCAACCTTTCTCCTTCACTCATCACGCCAAAATGTCTGCAAAACAACTTCCCCCGCATCTTAAGCAATCTGTCGAGGCTTCAAAATGCGAGTATCGCAACCTGGGTAAATCCGGTCTGCGCATTTCCGTCCCCGTGTTTGGATGCATGAGCTTTGGTGATAAGAGGGTTCTTCCTTGGGTCATTGGAGAGGATGAAGTATGCCACCAAACCCCAGCAGAGACATGTCGCTCACCACTTTCCAGGCCTTGGAGCTCCTCAAAGCTGCTTATGACCGCGGTTTAAACACTTGGGATACCGCGAATACTTACAGCAATGGTGCGTCTGAGGAAATTGTCGGCAAAGCGTTGAAGAAGTTCAACATCCCCCGCCACAAGGTTGTCATCCTGAGCAAATGCCGCTGGGGCGTGGGCGAAGAACCAGGTTAGCAACATGCCACTCAGTCTCGCTCACATATACTGATACGTCCCAGGCGCCCGCCACATCAACTTCAAAGACGAATTCGCCATCTCAAAAGACTACCAAAACCAATACGGCCTCTCCCGCGCCGCAATCTTCAACCAGGTCAACGCATCCCTCGCCCGTCTCGACACCGACTACATCGATCTTCTCCAGATCCACCGCTTCGACGACGACACGCCCCTCGAAGAAACCATGAAAGCGCTCCACGATCTAGTTGAGTCCGGAAAAGTGCGCTACATCGGCGCAAGCAGCATGTGGGCGACGCAGTTCGCGCGCATGCAGTTCGTCGCCGAGAAGAACGGCTGGACCAAGTTCATCAGCATGCAGAACCATTATAACCTCCTGTACCGCGAGGAAGAGCGCGAGATGATTCGTTTCTGCAACGACACGGGCGTTGGAATTATTCCGTGGGCGCCACTCTGTAGAGGACACCTTGCACGGCCGCCTGCGCAGTTTGGAGCTACGGAGAGGAGCAAGGAGGAAAAGGAGGGGTCTGGAGAGCTGTCGGAGGTAGATCAGAAGATTATTGGGAGGGTCGTTGAGGTTGCAGAGAAGCATGATTGGCCTATGGCACATGTTGCTCTGGCTTGGATTAATCAGCGCGTTACGAGTCCGATCATTGGGTTTAGTAGTGTTGAGAGGATCGAGCAGGCCATTGGTGCTAGGGGCAAGAAGCTGAGTGATGAGGAGGTGAAGTATTTGGAGGAGTTATACCAAGCCAAGCCTATTGCTGGACATACTTAGGATAGCCATTGCTCAAGGTGCAGTCACGAGAAGTGGATTGCTTGGATATAGTGGTACTAGGTAAAACATCATAAATACGATCATCGTTTCAAAGTTCATGATGCTTTTGTGGACTCTTCAATCTGTAGATTTGTATCCTTTCAGCGTAGAAACGTTGATCCGGGTTCGGCATGCGTATCGGCAAGCTTCACGGAACGGCACTTTAGTTCGGCTGCTAGTTAAACCCACTAAATCCCCTGCCCCGCGCCCTGTGACCAGCATTTACAGTGGCACATAAACCCGCCCAAGCCCGGAGGGACCAGTTTAACGCCGCCGTTTTCACCATGAGCTCTGCTATCTCATTAACCCAGAAGGCAGCCTTGATTGAGAACCCTGGAAATGAGGCCCGAATTATAATTCGATCGGATATACCGGTTGGAAATCCTGGCCAGAACGAGATTCTTGTAAAGCTTGAATTTACTGGTCTTTGGTAAGCCCAGCCATTACCATATGATCCATGAACTAACTCGACCCAGTGGTTCAGAAATCCGTGCATTGTCAGGATGGGGCCCCTACAACCCCATAGTCGGCCATGAAGGCGTAGGAACAGTCGTAAAACTCGGCAAGGATGTGGACGCCGGCTTGCTCAACAAGCGAGTCGGTGTGAAATGGCTCTACAGCGCTTGCGGGACCTGCACCATTTGCAAGAGAGGTCACCCTAATAACTGCCCCAAACAGCTCAACACCGGAAAACATGTCCCCGGTACTTTGCAGGAGTACATGATCGCGGATGCGAGATACGTGACTGAGATTCCGGAGGGGCTTCCTGGTGAAGTTGCCGCGCCGCTGCTTTGTGCTGGGTTGACGATGGCTGGTGCTGTGTCGAAGCTGGAGGGGTATACCGAGAAGGGTGACTGGGTTGTTATCTCTGGCTCAGGTGGCGGGCTTGGACATTTGGGGGTGCAGATCGCTAGTAGGTTGAATGGTCTGCGGGTTATAGCTATCGATACTGGAGAGGCTCGACAGAAGTTGAGCTTGGATAGTGGCGCTGAGCACTTTATCGATTTTGCAACCGAGAATGTGGAAGATAGAGTCAAGGATATAACCGGGGAGGGAGCACCAGCTGTCTTGGTAGTAACTGGCTCTCAAGAAGCCTTCATCCAAGCACCGAGTCTAGTACGAAACATGGGCATCATCGTCACCATTGGCTTGCCGAGGAACGACTTCAACATCCCGCTCTCTGCAACCATATGTTCTGCGAGGGGTGAGTACTTTCTCTCTAGTTACATACGGCTGATCACTGACTCCATGATTAGCACTTACAGTCACCGGCGTTGCGGTTGGCACGGAGGAGCAGATGGAGGAACTCTTGCAGCATGCCCTTGAAGGAACAATAGTCCCAGAAGTCAAGGTTCTTGCGTTTGAAGAGGTGGGAAATGTTGTTGATGACTTGAAACGGCAGGGAGTCGCTGGTAGAGTGGTTGTTAGAATACCGTGAACAGGTTTCTGTCGAACCCCTACGGGCTACGGTATATATATCATGATGGAGATTCCAAGTCAACTTTAATCTTTGAATTGAGGGAATAGTACAACCAATCAACATGTCCGCAGCTTTCAATGGTAATTATATTCTTTTGTTCACCTTAGTACAGCCCTTGCTTTCTACTACAGAATACCATTGCCCAATCTCAAATCATCAAAGTCAGGATTCGTCTCCGCCCAAGAATCAAGCTTCTCATTCTGCTCTGCAGTCCAAGGATTTCTGAGCTGCTCAGAAGCAAAAGGATCATAGCCCTCCTTCTGACTCTCATGAACTCTGTTCTGCGACTCCTGCGCCACCATATCTATAATCTGAGGTGTTCCGCGACAAATCTTGGCATATAACTCCGGCATAAACCGAACATTTCGACAGCAGTATAAGCGGGTGTGCGCGATAACCGGCCGCTTTTGAAAGACTGCATGCGGTGCTCCAGGGCCGTATCTGTACTTCCACTCCCCGTTGTACTTGTCGACGAACCATCGTCTTCGGGATATGCCGTGGACGAGTAGCTTCTGAATCAGCGGCTCGAACCTTTCCAGATACTGTCTGTAGTGTATGTACGGCCGATAAGCGTTCTCCATGAGTTGTAGGTCGTGAACCCTCTGCAACTTGACGCCGTACTGGTCGTATAGAATATGGGAGTTATGGCGAACGCCAAAGAAGACTTTTTGGTAGGCTGGAGAATCGAGGATGCTTCGTAAACTGGCGCCGTAGTATCCTCGAGTGGAAAATGCCTGATTCGCGAGGACGTTGATGTCGACGAGGTATAAGCGTCGACGGAATTGTGGCCCGTAGCACAGCAGGATCGTCAATAAGTTGAGTTCTCCATTCGCACCGAGACTCCGCGGCTCAATGTCGATGTAGAGTAATGGTAGGTTGTTTCGCTGGCAGGCGTTGAGAACTGCGATACCATCGGCGAGGGACTTTACGCCTTGTATTGTGCTGATGACCTCTACATCCGAGGTTAGGTATCCTTGGGGAGTCACGATTGAATGCATCTTGATTGTCTCTTTGCCTATTTCGTGCTGGACAAAAGTATTTATACCTGTAGCCTGAGTAGGTTTACCTATAGCACACTGAAAAAGTCTAATAATTGCAATTGCTCGGCCAAATGTCTTTTGCAACATTCTTGTTCTGGCTTTCTATCCTTTATGTACATATATAATCTTTCCTTGAGGAATTACTTTTGAAAAGCGGCAATTCTATGGCTCGCTGGCCTGTTTGAGTTCACACCAGCCGGCTCTGAGGCCTTAGCCAGACAAAGAACGCCAGCTCCTCCAAAGTCAACCTTCAATCTTATTAATTTACCTGGTATGTGGCAAACGCCTAACGGATTACATTCTTGTAGGTCAAAATTTATGAAATGTGCACGAAACTACATTTACTCAGCCCTAGCGTATTGCAATCTACAAGAGGACCCCTAACTTTAATTATAGGGCTATCTTGAGATTTTCGAAGCTCACGTGTTCGGTTGGTTCCCGGCGCGGAACCTTGCGCTTGAGAATTGTCATTACCGATATCATGAGACTTTCTCTGGTTTTCAGGGGTCTCATTCAGCGAAGCGACTGAATGGGGGAGTTATTGATGACGCTATTTGACCAAGCGTGGCACTTTGAAGTTCTAGATCTTTGGGAGTGGATCAGATGCGATACGACCGGTGGAAAAGCATATCACCACGGCCATGATTATCGAGATAAATGGTGTAATAAATGCCGATTTTCCAAGTAACATTAACGACTTGATGTACAGAAAGCCTCTATTTATTTAAATACCAGTACTCTAATCAATCACTGCTTGTTGCAGTAAAGTGATGTCTTCTTATACTCCAGAAGAGGAAACGCGTTGGAAAATGACAGCTACAGTCCCTGACGCTACACTTGATTAAGCATAAATCTCTGATTCAGACCCTTTTTTCCATCGGCCACTATCCTCCAATGGGTTTCACGGCTGAGCTGAATAACAACCTAAGACCCGACAATATGGGACTATTGAGAGCTATACGTAACTATTGTTTGTCCGCTCACAAGTCAGGGGCCAAGCGTAATACCCTTATCTGCCGTGTAACCGACAATTTGATGCTTAGTTTAGCCATAATAAGACTGATTCCCAGAAATTGCCATGTCCTTCTTTCTCTCCTAGCATCCACATCAGTCGTGAGTGTTCGTCCTCACAGCCACTCTTTCATCTTTCCCCCACGCTCTTTAACGATGCACTCCGTCGTAGCCCTCGTGGCTTTCGCCCTTAGCGGCACCCTCGATCTCGCTGCCGCAAGCGTCTGCAAGCCTCGCCCTTCTCACCTCAGCTCTGCTACAACCGATCTCACTCCCTCCGACACCGCGACATCAGCAGCTGCTTCAGAAACCGCTGGAATCGTCGTCATCAAGAGCGTCGTCGATGGCGGTGGTTTCTCAGTCGCTCCTCCTGAGGGCGGCATCCCAGGCTTTACTGCAGAGGGCGATGCTACCATCGTTGTTGGGCCAGGTTACAAGGGCGATGGAAGTAAAGACTCGGGCTGTCTTTCGCTGCAGGCTAGTGGTGACAAGAAGCGAGATCTCGGAAGCTTTGCTGGTGTAGCGCAGTCGCTTGTTCAGCTGAGCTTGACTAGACCTTACACCGTGCGCTTCTTCTACCTGGTTATCACAGCCCCTTCACTGAACTTCTGCCAATTGACTGCTTCGCTTGGTAGCCAGACTTTCTTCCAGACTTGGATCATTAGCTTCGGAACGAGTGTGCAGTGGGGCATGGCTCTTGAGCAGGTCACTGCCGCTCAACGCTCTGCACCTCTGTCCATCTCAATGAACTGTCTGGTTGGCGGTTCGGCTCAGGTCTATGTTGACTCTCTTTTCATGTCTAACCAGGTTACTCCTGCGACTATTGACGATCACCCTCTTGATCTTGGTGATTCGGGTTCTTCTGACTTTACTACTACTTCATCTCCTGCTTTTCAAACAACTACTTCTAGCAAGTTTGGAACTACATCTGTGCCGCCAATCATCCCAACCCATACCGAGAGCTCTGATGCTTCTTTCAACTCGGTTACCACCGGTACTGGAGGTCCCAACACCCAGCCCACTGGCAATCATACACCAGTTACTGGCAGCCCTCACACTGTCCCTACTGGCAACAATACTCCCGGCCCGGTCGACACCCAGACTTCCGCTGGAGGTAACACCCAAGCTACTACTCAGCCTGGCCCTCAAACTCCTGGCACTCAGACTCCCGGCAATCAGACTCCAGGTGCCCAGACTACCACTTCCAGTGTCGAAAAGCAGACCGACACCGAGTCAGCTGCCACAAGCGCCACTACATCAGGCAGCAGCTCCTCCCCCCACCAATCCTCGACTATCAAGCCCGATGGCCCTGTTAGCCGCGTCTGCGCCAATGTTGGCACATCCTCCATCGCGGGTCGCGGATGCGGTATGCAGCCTTACAACAGCGCCGGAGCATACAGTCGCTTCACAAGCAGCAACTACCAGAAGGAAGACTGCGCTGCCCTCTGTCTCGCTGATGAGAACTGCAAGTCCTTTGAGTGGAGCTACGGCAACAACTGTGCCAACGAGTGCCGCCTCATCGCCTCTGTCTTGAGCGACGTTCCTGTCGGTAACACTGGTACCCAGTTCACTTCTTATGATCGCAGCTGTATCATCTCCAAGCCCTGCCCGAGTTTCCCTGAGGATAGTATCTGTATCAACAAGATGGGCAGCACTCCCAATAAGGGCTGTGTCCGCCGTAAGGGGACGCTCAAGTCTTGTGCCCAGGAGTTCGCGACTCTTACTGTCCAGCCTTGTGGTGGTGGTGATCAGTGCCGAGACATGTGCGCCATGTACGCTGATTGTCAGTCTTACTCTTACACCTCTCTCCTGTCTCAGAGGAACTGCAAGCTGTATGCTGGTACTACCGATGAGATCACCGATGAGGGAGGTAGTGATTACTTCTCTGATATCGGCTGTTGGGCTTGTGGTCAGAACATGGGTTTCGCCACTTACGGCCTTCTCACCAATGACAATGTTGTTCTCCCCGAGATGACATGCCAAGCGACTACCAAGGCTATCACGGATACACCTACCACCTTCAACACCAGAACCACTCAAGCCGCTGAGTCTACTTCAGCCGCCGTTCAGCAGCCCCCAACCACCACGACGGAGTCTGCCAGCTCCACAGCTGCCGTGATGACCTGCCCCTCCGGCATAGCTGCCCCTGGCTTCTGCCAAGCTCTCGACAGCCTCCCCACCCAGTCCGTTTCTATCCCTGGTATAATGGACCACTGGCCTCAGAATGACGGCGACATCGAGCCTCCCGTCCAGCGAATCTGCAACGCCTTCGGTGTCAAGAAGGGCGGTTGGTCAGGAGTCACACTTCAATACAACCGTCGTCAAAACAGCATGGAGGATTGCGCCCTGTTGTGTCGCGAGGAGATGTACTGCGAGGCTTTCGGTCTCGATACGACCAGCGGACTTGGTATCAGTTGTGCCTTGTCGACTTATAAGCTTGGCACTGAGGGTATTGACATTAATGTCCCGTATTCCTTCTGGTGGAGTGATCTGGATTGTTATGAGTGCCATGATTGCCAGGCTGCTTGAGGTGGCTGATAAACCTGGGAGATGCCCGGGCTGTACATATTAAGCACTAATATCCCCAAGTATTCTACCTCTTATATTCGATGTTTACAGCATAGAAGTAACAATAGTCGACATATATAAAAAGATTAGTCTTATTGATAAGCACTTGACTAATGCTGTAGCCACCGAGTCTCATGTTTCTTAGAGATATGCAACCTGAGTTGATGCACTCAGTCATATGTACATGTCAAGGCCTTATGGCTTTCTAGAAGCCAAAAGAGTGCCAGAGGAGATGGATTGATTTTTTTGTCACGACCCCAACAGAATAAAGAAACTTTCTCATCTTCAAGCGCCCAAAAACGATTTAGCATCATCCTAGGCATCGTACTCCAGCACGATCTCGGCCTCCATTGGATCCGCCAGGACTGGCTGATTCCACACACTCACTTCCTGGTCGAGCCAATCACGGTTTTCTTGTTCCCTCTGGCAAGGTTAAATTGCAGTGAAGCTAACTTTCGGTTGGTTCGAATTTCGTGCATTCGCAGGCTGGACTTCGTGAGGGAATGACAGGACCCATGCATCGACTGGGAGCTTAAGGCCAGACAGTGAAAGATAAGAGGAGGTGAATCGTGATATATCTCTATTGGAGTTTCTAATTAAAAGAATGAAGTCTATGTATTAATTCTATAAATGCTTAATGAGAGGGTTGATCAAATCAATCGAGTCATGAACCGTATGTCGCATATCCTTTCTCAACATCACACGTAAAACTATCTAGTAAGTGTAAACCTGTTCAGGACCAAGGTCACCAAATTGACCGGAACCGAAGGGGTTTGAAGGGGTAGTAGTAACTTCCTGGCCATTGACGTCGGGAACACCGAACCAGGCAAGTTCCTTGCCCTTAACAATTGTGATAACAGCGAAAGCAGGGGCTGGTTCAGTGACATATCCCCAAGAGACAGTAAATTCAGAGCCATCGGTGCAGGGCTCGTTAGACCAGCTCTCAGTGGCAGCGTCTTTACCGGGCATACGGATGATAGTACATCGCTCGGTCTTTCCATCTGCACCGGGCGCGATATCAAAGTTATAGTCACAGCCTTCGTTACCCTCGCCACAATAACGAGTCAGATCCTTGATGGTCCAAGTTTCGCCTTCAACAGGCTTAGGATCGGGGTAATTGGAACCCTCAGAAGGCTCAGGGACGGGGTGGGCGGTACCCTCAGAGCAGTCGCCAGTAGGAGCGGGCACGGGAGCCGGTTGCACCGCAGTCTTGGAGCTGACGGAGTAGGTGAAATAACTTGATGGGCAAGATCCGGGCTGAGCAGGGTTGCAGCCTCCAGGAATACCAGGAATAGAAGTGAAGGTCTCAGCCGGAGCAGTATAGGTCTTGGTAAAGTATGAAGAAGGGCAGGAACCTGGATGCGCAGGGTTACATCCACCAGGAATGCCAGGAATAGAGGTGAATGTCTCAGCAGGGGCAGTGTACTTGTTGGTGAAGTACGATGAAGGACACGAGCCGGGATGGGCAGGGTTGCATCCGCCGGGGATCTCGGTCTTGGTTGGCTCAGCAAGCGATGCAGTAGCAGAAGAGCAGTACTCGCGGATGCGAGCGCTATCTTCGCCCGCGCAGGCAGTCAAAGTACATGAGCAAGCGACCTCTGGGGTTCCCACGGCGATACAAGACTTGTAGGCATCTTGGCACTCATCGATGCTGTATAGAGGGGCAGCAGATACCACGGAAGCCGCGGTCAGGGCGATGATGAGCTTGTTCATGATGAATTCTGGATGCGTCGGACCGATGTAGTTTACAGAGCTTGCGGTGGCAAAGAGTCGAATGTAAGGCAGATGAGTAGCAATGCAGATGGTGATAAGTATGATGGATTTGAGAAGTTATTCAGTAGCATTTTATATTTCCATGCCGTTTATCTTTAACCAGAGCATTCATCACTCAACTGCCCAACCTCTCGTATAATTAGAGTTTCGTGATCAACATGTCATGAACAAATGATATCACAAGGGTTCTAGCGCGGAAAAAAGAATCCACGTCAAGCCGTAGCCATCCCCATATTGTTTAAGTGCAATCCCAAAGAAGCAATGGGCTACGCCAAGCCTCGTATCCGACATCATAATCATGCTGAAATAGACCACCCCACGTTCATTTCAACCGAGTTTGTTTGGCTGGGAAATCTGGCGTTGCCGATGAACCGACCACTTTGGGGTCGCCGCTATCTGATCTATTGTTCACACGATTCCCGGCTCCACTAACACGAGATCAAGGCCAGCGACTTTCCAACAGCCGAGCGTGTACGAAATCTGAGTTCTACTATTGGATGGGCAAAGCTCACGCCACATGAACCGGTCGTCTTGGGGTTTAAGTCAAAGGGCACATGATAGAAGAGTGGCGCATAACCTCTTGGCAATACACGCAAATGCTCGACAGCACTTAAACTTCCAGCAGCATCAAAAGTACACAAAGCACATAGACCTCCAGAGTGCATGTTTGTGGGCTATGCCTAGATGATAATGGTGGTTCACGGTTCTTAGTAGCCTTTACCTTATCAGGCCCTGGCTATCTTATCTCGCCCACGAAGCACTGTACACGTCGTTGTCTGCACTATTGACGTTCAACATTCACGGGTTTGTACCGTTTGCATTTCACATGAAGATGCTTTTTCGTCCATTGTGACATTTTGCTGTTTTAGAGTCGATGCGATATGTTCAACGATCCCTGTTCTTCCTGCGTAGCCAGGGGAGCAATTATTGCTGAACAACACACTAGTCAAAACAATATTGCTCGCTCCTAAGACTTTCCAGTCGCCGAAAATAATTCTTTCGCATTTTTCGAGTTGCCTAATTGCCGGTGGAAGTGGTTTTTCTACCATAACTGGAGTATTGCCAGCTGATTTGTCTCGTCTGGCATTGTTTATAAGGTCAATTAAGGTCCCCTGGACTTAGCTTCGTATACTGCGAGTGTTTCTAATGCACCTATATGGCCTTTCCGCTTTGGGCTAATTTCTTCTTGATTGATTAATTGCTTGACCTTGACATTGGCTGGACTGACGCCGCCACTGCCGGCGGCATAGAGGCTAATTTATAGACTGAAACGCATATTCGGAAGAACAGACACCTCGAGGCAAATACCTGGGTGTAGTGAGACGATAAACAATTTCAGGTAGCTATCTATATGACCACGCCACTTGGCATCATCGTTGTACTTAGCCGTAGCATTGGAAGTGAGAGACAGTAGTGGCAAAGAAGCACCCTTTGTGATTGGCTGAGATTTGCTGACTTGCTTTAAAGGCCAGATGCGGAATCCATTGCGCGAATTCCTGAACACCCCTGTCTCTCGATCGACATGATTACCCTGCACGGTGAGAAACATGTCACTTGTGCTTGTGTCACATCACTTCCAACGGTCATCAATTGCCAGGGTCCTGGGCCAAGTTCTTACCCCAGCTCGCTTCGCCGATATCCGAAAATGCTCTGATGCAGCATCTGATAACTATCTTTCAGCAATTGGGCTGGACATGTTGATTTTAGAGGTGGAATATTATCCTCTTAGTGCCATTGTGGATGCACGTCAAATCCATCACGTCGTGCTGTTTGTGATAATCGGATGAATTACTGATCCTGCGGACCGTTAATCCGGCCAACAACTGCAATCGGGCGTAAGCACTATAACCCAAACCTTCGGCCTTGGGACGATCCCCGGTCCAGCGACTTTGCCTGTTGGGGCTCGTGCATCGTGCGGCTGAGGATCAGCACCAGCGATCATCAAACAATCAACGAAATGACTCGAGAAAGCGGAGCAAAACTTGGCCTTCTTCTCTTTGATCATCGCAATAGACATAAGTTTAAGGTTAAACAGTTAATAGTCTAAAAAGATGGGACAAGGCCTTTGTGGCATGAGGAGTATTCTGCCTGATCGTCACCAATCTGCAGGCTAGGGACGCCACAAAGCGCTATTCATAGCGGCTAATGCACGCCCGGACATTCCAGTCACGTAAGGTTAATTGTCCGTCCCAGCCTTTGTTCACTTTCAGCATAGCACTGGGAGATGAAGGCTGCACTCTCTTTGTTTCTCAGCCTGGTTGCTCTTGGCAAGGTTGACGGTCAGGGGAGATCCTCGCCAGCCCCAAGATCATGACACCACAAGCCCCATAGGGAAGAGGGGTAATGAGTTGGCGGCGTCCTATAAATGACTCTTGAGCGCCACCACCCAGCCTCGCCGCCGGGAGGGGCTTAAGGCTTGGTCAACGTTTATTCTCTTCCTGTACGTTTGAATCAGACACTGCCCAGCATGCTGTTCTATCAGACTGTAACCCTTGCCCTCTGGGTAGGCAGAAGTGCGGCAAGTGGTGGCCAGCTCTTCCACGACACATTCCAGTTGAACAAGCTACCTGATATGGTGTCACTGGCCGATGCCAAACTAGAGGATATCGTACTCCCCGACTCTCTCTCTGAGTTCACAGAGTGGATCGGAGGGATTGCGGAACCACAAGCCTTTGGCTTACAGCCCAGACAACGGCAGTGTGTCAATGCAGGATACTGTATGGTAACCCCGCATGACTCTGTAAAACCCTGTCACTAACAAGATCTTAGATCCGTGCTCAAGCGGTCTCGGATGCTGTCCTGAAGGCAGCACCTGCGTATCCAGCGGCTGCTGTCGTGGAAACGCCAAAGAGTGCGGCGCAGGCCGATGTTACGATCCATCATCGCAGATTTGCTGCAGTAGTGGCACAGCTTGCCTCAAGAGTCAGACCTGTGTCAGTGGAGGTTGCTGCAGCAGGGGTGAGATCAAGTGCGGCTCTTCTGGATGCTATAACCCTGATAAGTCAGTCTGTTGCGGAGGTATCGGTAGGAATTGCCCCAAGGGTTATGACTGCATGCCAGGTGGAGGGTGTTGTCCATCCGGCCAGAAGCGCTGTGGTAACAGCAAGTGCTACAACCCACGAACGACTACTTGCTGTACTGGTCCTGGAACAGTCTGGGCCTGTCCAAAGTCCAGTGAGTGCTGTTCAACTGGATCCTGTGCCAACCCCTCGACTCAAAGGTGTTGTAAGAACGGATCATGTCTGAAGGGTACTACATGCTGTGACAAGGAGTGCTGCCGATCGAATGGTTACTGTGCCTCTGATGGCTACTGCAAGCTATGCCCTGCTGCCACCAAGACCATTAAGTCGACAGATACAGTCACTACAACCAAGATGAGGACCGTTCGAGTTACGACTGACATCGAGCCTGACACTGGCAACGCTCCTGAATTTACCTGTGTGCCTATGACAGCTACCAACGATGAAGGTGCAACACTTGAGCTTGATGAGGGATGCACTCTTCACTACGAACCTCCCGAAGCTACCACCACTGACGATAGCGCTGCTCGTCTTCGCCGTGATGCCGCAACAGCACCTGCCCACGTCAACAGAGGAGACGGTCTCCTAGCAAGACAAGCTTCCTGCACGCCCTACACAACCCTGACAAGGACTGAATGGAAGACTGAGACCAAGACTGAAACGGGGACAAAGACTGTCACGGTGCAAGGCGAAGATGCGACGTTCTCGTGTCCTGCGATGGAAGTCACCAACGACGTCGGCGACACTCTTGCTCTTGATGCCGAGTGCGTTTTGTCATTTACGCCGGCTGAAGCAACAAGCTCCGAGGAGGGAGCCTCGGCACAAGATCAGCCGACGAATGTCCCGGCTGGAACTGGAGAGGATAGTAGGACGACAGTGACAGCTACGGCGGGGAGTGGAAGTTCGAATGACAATAGCGGTTCTATGGAGAGGGCTTCTTGGTTACTAATGGCGGGCTGCGCAGGAGTTGTGATGCTAATGATGAGGATCATTTAGTTTATATGTTTTGGTTCGCGATTCGCTGTCTGAGATTTAGATTATCTTCAATGCGAATAAATTTAAAAAGCATAGTTCTCACTAGCGTTAATATAATTTTATGCAATTTGTCCAAGTTTAATTATTAATTGCAACAATAGACTTACCTGTCGTGCAGGGTAAGTAGAATTGTGACCCATCAATCACTCAAGCTTTAGGAGGTAATTTAATTGCCAGCTAAAAAGAGGATTGATTTCAAGACTTGGTCACGCTGAGACATAGAACTGTGGACGAACTCGAGCATTATGAATTTTCTCAATATAAAAAAGAGATAACTTGAAGTTTGTCGTGACAGAGATTAAGGACAGCCAAGACGCGGAAGAATTATTGACCCGAGTTTCACTCAGCATTGTAAAGGTCCGATTGGTGGAACCCCCCCTTTCGTGGTCCGTGACTGTCCAATCTCAGCTGAGTATTTAGTTGGCTCAGCGCCACTGGCTCACGGGACCAACTGAAGAAAATCCTTCAGTTCTCTTCGTTATGCTTCTATCACACGGGCTGTGACCTTTAACCCGACTTAATTGCTGGGGACCATCAACTGCGCTGGCCGTAGACTTATTTCAACAGTTCCATTCGCAGCATCGTCTTAGACATGTCTCACTCTCAGAGCAAGACGCAGGCCAATCAGCATGGCGAGTCAGAGGTTTCTTCTCTGTTGGCTCCAGCCGCCAATAGAGACGACTCTTCAGAAACATTCTCTGAAACAAGCGCAAACTCCGACTCAACATTATTAGAGAAACTACAGAACTTTTACTCCCGAAACATCGGTCTTTTCTACGTCCTAGTCGCCCAATTATTCGCCTCCATCGTAAGCAAGCCACTCCCGAACTTTATGAAACGGACACACTAACAAACTCAGATGTCCATGACAACGCGGCTGCTTGAAACAGGGTTTGAAACAAAGTTCCACGCTTTGCAGATCATATTTGTGCGGATGCTTGCTACGGCGTTGATTGGCTCTGTTTATATGTGGTGTAAAAAAGTCCCGAACTTTCCTCTGGGGCCGAAGGAGGTTCGGGGTCTATTGGTGCTGAGAGGCTTTGCTGGATCGGCTGGGCTTTTTGGACTCTACTGTAAGAATCTCTCGATAAATGGGTTGGAGAATGATTTTACTGACGAATGGTTAGACTCGCTTTCCTATCTCGACATTTCTGATGCGACCGTCATCACTTTCCTAGTCCCGACTCTCACTGCCTTCATTGCATGGGTTGCTCTACGTGTAAGTCATCCTCAGTACCGAACGAGAACGTCATCTAACCTAGTACATAGGAACCATTCACCATCAAGGAGGCAACCGCTGGTTTCATCGCCTTCGCAGGCGTCCTCTTCGTCGCTCGCCCAGCCTTCCTGTTCCCCGAAAGCTGGCGGACATTATCGGAATTGGAGTCTCGTGCTGTGGACTCGGATTTCACTGCTGATGGTGGAATTCTACCGCCGGTAAAGGCAACACCACAAGAACGCACCATCGCTATCCTGTGCGCCATTTTTGGTTCCTTCGCAGCGGCAACAGCATATGCGACTATCCGCGTCATCGGCAAGCGGGCTCATTCGCTAGTCAGTGTCAATTACTTCGCTGTACTTGCGACTGTGAGCTCGTTCCTCATCATCATGATTCACCCTGAGCTTCAGTTTGAGATTCCAAAGACTGTCGCTGAATGGTATGTAGTTTCATCCATAAACTCAGCGTAAAGCTAATATAATCAGGTGTTTACTTCTCTCGATTGGTATCTCTGGCTTTCTGCTCCAGCTTCTCCTCACAGAAGGTCTTCAGCGGGAAAAGGCTGGTCGAGCCACCAATCTTATCGTAAGTTCCTGCTTGCCAGCGAAATCCGCAGCCATAACTAACCAAGTGACAGTACGTTCAAATGGTCTTCGCCCTCATCATTGAGCGAATCGTCTGGGGGACTACACCGCCGATCACAAGCTTTATTGGCAGTGCTCTGATCATTGGGTCAGCTATCTGGGTCAGCCTTCAGAAGAAAGCTCCTGCTGAACCGAGGCCACTTCTTGACGAGGAGAGAAGACAGCAATAAGAGGGGGAGACTCCCTCACCACGTCTATTAATGGGAAGATCTTACAGACTACCGAAGGCAAGGGTAACTTCCCATGCCACATGGAACAAACACGAGAATAAGACTGCGGATCAGGCGTCTCGGTTGCTGCTGGGATTACGTCTATACGCCAGCTTCTGCGCTTGCAATATTCTTGTACAAACTAATCACATCGCATATATAGAAAAGTTTTATTTGTCAATTAAAAATCATTGTCTAGCCTGGAAAAGTCTCTCCTTCGACAAGCTCAACCTGCACCTTCAATAATGCGCATGACGCGACTAGGCTCACTTCTTCGCCTTCTTGACACAAGCCGGGCAAGTCTCAGGAATATTGTGTCGCTCCACCGTTGACTTTCCACAGGCGCCCCATTTGTTCTTCCTACGACCCGTGCTGCACATTTTGTAATCTCTCTCGGTCCTGTGATCCTTCCAGCATTTGTGGCATTCATAGTTGTGCACAACTTCGGTGCACATGGTAGATGTCTGCTATGTGTTTTTTCAAGTTTTATTTATTGGTTTGGGAGTATTCTTTGGGAATCAAGATGTAATAAGCTGAGGGCGAGAATATATATAGCAGGAGTAATATATGCCTGTGAATATGCACGTGCAAGTATTTCATACCGTCAGTATGTGCGGGTGTCATACCCCGTGACTGGCTCTCTGATCAGCTGAGAACATGGTCTTTACGAACCGACTTTGATATGAATTACGGAAGGCTGTATAAATGATACATCAATGCACTTTAAGAAAGCACCTGGGGGAACGATAGATGATGACTCATAGTCTACCTAGCCCAACCTTCACTTCACAGCGTATCTGTTGCCAAACGTAACAACAAAGATCAATACTGGTCATGTTTTAAAGTTTAACTCTGGCCTTAACTAAACCCCTCCCGAGCTGCCTTACTTCTTTGCACAAGAACTGCACTTGTCCTTCCAGTATTCATGCTGGATGTTATACTTTTCACAAGCACCCCATTTATTCTGTTTTCTCCCCACTCTGCACATCTTGAAGTCTTTCCTCGACTTGAAGTCCTTCTGGCAAACTGTGCACTCCCAGGTATTAACAACCTCTGTACACATGATTGGTCGTTTATTGTAAGATATCTCTTGTGGAACTAATTACGCGTGAAGGCGTTAGAGCCGGAGGTTGGAAAATGTATAAAAAAATAAAGTTGACAAGTATAAATAGGTTAAATACTCCAGACAGTGGTGAGACTGGTGTGTTCATTGGAAGTTAT
This sequence comes from Fusarium gaditjirri, assembly GCA_013266175.1. NCBI lineage: Eukaryota > Fungi > Ascomycota > Sordariomycetes > Hypocreales > Nectriaceae > Fusarium > Fusarium gaditjirri. The sequence continues at coordinate 24,853 of JABFAI010000508.1, forward strand.
GCAATGCTCAGTGAACATGGAATGAATGCGACCTTGTTGAGTTGCATTCATACTTCACCAAAGAACATTCCTTCACTTACGACTCCAGCACTGCTCTTTGACAAAGTGGATCATGTTTTGCAAAACTTTACTCAAATTAATAAGGGTTTTCAATGCGGCTTCTTGTTCTGTGAACTCTGACGTCAGGCATTGTCTGAACAGACTCTGATTCAGCGCAGCCATATCTTTACTTTCCCCTCATTCAGCAACAACCTCCTCTCAACCGTGAACCTTTGAACTTTATTCAACTTCAACCCTCGACTGACCACCATGAAAGTGAAAGTTATTGGCGGCAAAAATAACTTCTGGCTCTGGACCAAGAAGGATGGCTTCGATCTCACACATCCAGCAAACCCAGGATCACCTCTGATCTACCCTCGAATCACAGTGAACACGAGAGCTGAGAAAGCCACGATCGACCCTTCCAAGACTGCACTCGTCGTCATTGACATGCAAAACTATTTCCTATCACCTCTTCTTGGTCGACCCTCTGAAAGTCCTGGCCTCGACATCGTCGACAAGCTCGTAAAGAATGTCGTCCCTGTTTGTCGCAAGGCTGGCATACCCGTCGTCTGGCTCGGCTGGGGTGTGAAAGACGGTGATCTGGACGACATACCACCCAGCATCGCAAGAGGATTCGACTTTCCTCTCGATAAGAACTTTGTCAAACCAACATTCCTAGGAAGTATCGGCGCCGAAATCGGGAGGGCCAAGTGCGAGGACGGAACACTCATTGACGCGGGTCGAGTCATGATGCGAGATCAGTGGAACACCGAGTTCCACCCAAATCTGAAGAAGATTGCAGAACCGCAAGACATTCGCATCAACAAGAATCGACTCTCAGGTTTCTGGGGAGGAACAGGCATTGAAGATGCGCTTCGCAGGCGAGGTATCAGAACTTTGCTATTTGCTGGAGAGAACACAGATCAGTGCGTCGCTGGTACTATTCGAGACGCTTACACCAAGGGTTGCGATTGCTTGATGCTCAGTGATGCTTGCGCGACTACGAGTCCTGAGTTTACCCGGAAGTGTATTGAGTATAACTACGAAGGAGGCTGGGGCTTTGTGTTGAGCTGCAAGGATTTGGCTGATGGGGTGGATGCTATTGATAGAGGAACTCAAAACGTCTGAGATGCAATATTTACATCTCCCATCCTAAGCAGGAAAGGTCAAATCCAAATAGAAACCATCATGCCCGTAGTGCATTTATAAGGCATATTTACTTACAATGTGCCTGAATCATCACCAAGTCGACTATAAGTTCACCCGCGATTGCGACGAGCGGAATATGCTCTGGGCTTACGTGACTCGGCATGCAATGGGATCCAAGGCAAGACCTTCAGTGCCTTGGAGTCTCTATTCTATGCGCCAATATTGCCAATCCAAGGTAGGCAGGTGAAGGATCACAGGCCTGTCACGAATGACTCCTCACGTTCGGACACTTTCGGCACCTGAACTTGTCGATTGAAAACCATAGGCTTGATCCTAGGGTTCGATACCCATTGCCTTAACCCTCCGACTTTCTTCGGCCGAGGTAGTCCAAAGAAACGTAAGTTATCAAGTCTTGGCCTTCTTACGCCTCATCCTTCAGTGGGGCTCTTACGTCGACGAAACTTTGGACTCGTGGGGCACTTACATTCTAGACCTTCTGAGTACTTTCTCCGGCTTGTGATGGCGATGGCCCGACGGAGACGGGTAGAAAAGCGATGGTCAGCTTCCGTAGCTTTCTTGGCAGTGAGACTTACGGAGAGGTGCCCATTAAAGGACGCTTAGATAACATGAAGGTTTCCTGATTGATAAAATTTTAAGTGCTGATAGGTCGGTATACGATACTTGGTTCTTTGGGGCATGGGGCATTTATCTGATCATCTAATCAGATAGTCTGATGGAAAGCGTCTCTGCTACCTTTGATAACTTGGACCGAGTCAAGAATCCTACCGGTCTCATCTATAAATGGCTCATAGGACCTCCGCTTGACAGACCTTTATTCTACTCATCATCATCCATCACATCTCCTTCTACTTCACCGTTCCAGAATGAAGTTTTCCATCATCTTCTTCACAATCGCCTCGGTGTCCACCGCCATGGCTGCTGCTCTTCCGGAGCCTGAGGTTGACATCCCCGGAAAGCTTGTTTCTAGAGACGAATTCGAGCTTGCTATTCGCCAAGCGGGATGTTCTGCCTGTATTCATGGCATTCGATGCTGCAATGGCTCCTGCTTCCCTGGATGTTAAGTTTTACACAACCGATCATGCGGAATTGAAGAAGGTAACTTGAATACTATTTCACCTTTTCTCTTTTGCCATACGGGAGCTGACGTAAAGTGTGGTTAGGGCCATCCGGGTGGCTTCGAAAAAGGGAAGCGTATCGGGGGCAAAAGGAGCTCGTTGCGCAAGAATAAGACTTTTCTAAATAGTTCCCATCACGAATAGCTAATTTAGATTCATTCGTCTTCCTCCGGAACGAAATTGGCTTCTAGCTCACGGTGAATACTGTGAGCGTCAAAACCTTGAAGCTCGTCTCCTCTAATAGACCACCCTTGTCCTTCAATAAACGCCTGTACCTCACTCTCCAATTCCTGGATGTCCTCATACTCAAACCGCCAGCACTTGTGAACAATATTTCCCATAAACTCATCCTCCAGATCAGGCATCCAGTCCTCCTCGGCTATCAACCGTTCAGTCTCGCCCCAATCCCTTCCTATTCCATCACCCGGGAGTTCAGAGGTCATGATCTCGTATAACAATCTACCAAACATAAATATATCGGTTTTGGACGTTGGAACTCGCACCCTCCGCGAAAGAGGAAGGTATTTTGGCGAAAACTCAATACCGCTGAAGAAAGAGCCGGGAAGGTTCCAACCATTGCTTGGATCGGTAAAATCAGATCCGAGGAAGCCTGCTAGCGCCAGCGACAGAGAGCCTGCACTGATCCAGCAGTTTGTCTCGATGAGCTCTCCGTAAGCGATCCCGCGAGAGTGGATTAATGAGAGGCCTGATAGTAGTTGCAAACTCCACTGGTAGGCCAAAGGGCGGAACCCTGGCTTCATCCGGGACCTGGGAGGTGCAGCACCTGCTTGATCCGTGTATACCTGGGAACCGTAGTTCTGGATAAAGGTCCAAAGAGAGCCATACGACGGTTTCTTGAGGATAGGAAGACCTGTCCAGGCATCTTGACCGATAACACTCGTACATCCAGTTAGCAGGAGCCGCAGGGATGATTGCTCTTGATGACCTACGGCACGATTCTCGGATGCTCTTGGCCTATCATATTATAAGCATAAGACGTTTTGAAGCAGTCGAAAGCCTCCGTGTCTTCTCGCCACAAAGCTTCTGGGCCGTCGGCTTCATTGTCGACCCAGAATCGGGAGCTAGGTACAAAAATGACAGATTCGGCATCCCTTGAATAAACATGGATTCTCCCAATATCTATCGGCCATCGGAGCCCATGACCTTGAGGGTCGGTTAATGGGATAGTCCGAGGACCTGTTGCAGTCCGATAGTAGGTTTCCAGCTGGGCCTTGTTGCGTACACCTCGAGCCATTGCAAGAGATGATGGAAGTGAGGGCGGGCTTCTTGGTGGCTGACTGATGATGCATTTGTTAAGTTATTGCCAGGTTGATGTACTCCCACTTTGTTTTTATCATGAGGCTGGCCGGATTGTTTATCCGGGCCCGCCGCATTCTGTACCATTGGCAATTATTTCAGCTGTGTTGGTCGAGTTTCTCACTCCTGCCCCACTGATACACTTGTTTTGATATGGCTGCCTTGCCTAGCTCGCCCATCAGCCCACTACTTTCCATTCTGAGTCCATTAATATTGCTTGGCAGAGAGATGTGAATTCCTACTAGTCTAAGCCATGAAGAGTATGTCCCGAGGACTGCTAAATACCTAAGTACCAATGCTGGTAGGAGCAAGCATCAAGATCTGCAAACTACCTCATAGCTGAACCTCAGTGTTCATTAGCGTGAAGGGAGGTTCCTGAAGGAGCAGTTCGGAAGGTTGATCAAGTAGATTTCACGACGGGTCCTTCAGCCAAGAACTCCATCAAGCTGCATGTATGCTCAAGGATAAATGGCTGAGACGAGGGCTAAGAGAAGAAGTGAACGACATGTGGTCTTTTGTAACGACGAGTCGAATCAGACTCCGCTTTAGGTTGCCGTGTATAGAATTATGGGTTTTAAGGAAATGGTTGTGATGTCGATCTTTGAAGTTGACTGCGCCTGATTTGTATCGCAAAGAAACCCATTTTTACAACTACAGCTCTCGGTCTGCTAATATTCACTTGTAGCCTAGAACCGGAGTTTAACAGAGACTCCCCCATCTCCAATCACTGATCATATATAGACCATAAACATGTTGGGGAAACATCTTACCCTAGAGGTCCTTTGCTGACATTGGCCTACCAATTAAAAAATTCGGACCCTTGCATGAGTGGGTTAGTATGAGCACGCAGCACGGAACAGGCGGGGGAAGCGACATCTAATTTCGAAGACCCTTCCAAGCTACTGGCTTCTCAACCATTCAACGGCATCCATATAGTGGCGCATAACCATGAGCCTCTCATCAGTATACGCGGCCTTAGAGCCCTATATCGACATCCCTTTCAATGCATCCCTCAGCGGGATCCTCTTCCTCGCTTACCGCTGCCTCATCTCAAAGCCCGGCCTTCTTCTCACCATCGTCTACACCACGAGCGCCATCATCGTCCTCTTTGATCGCAACTCCACCAAAGGCGAAATGGCCAAGACCATGGCCGAACTGCCCCTCGGCCTCGGCTCCGTCCTCATGTTCATCGTCGCTAGCAGACAGACCAAAGCGCAATGGCTCCACGCCTTCACCATCTACGTCAACTTTGCAGTCTATGGCAATATCGCCATGATGGTCGCGACGCCTTCTGGAGGCACCTTCCGTGGCATTTGCTGCAAAGTCGCCTGTCTCTCTCTGTCTGCCTGGATCATCCTTCAAGGATATAGAGTGCAGTGGAAAACAATCATGCTACACGATAACCTTTTCGTCTTCACTGCCGCTTCCAAGAGCTGGGTTTTTGCACATGCGGTCTACAGATTCATCCTCCTCACGCTGCCGTGCTTTGGATCTGGGAGACGTCACCGGCTCATGGAGGTGTATTCTCTTGGTCTGACGGGTTTGTTGTCATGGAGTACTGGACTGCCGTTTGAGTACTGCTTCGGTATGGCGGATACGGTGGTGGCGCCGGCAGTCACAGCGTGGTCTTCCATTTCCAAGACCTTTAACCTCATTCCGCGTGATGCGGGAAATGACCAGTCATCTGCGAGCGGCATCTCGGACGCTGGTGATTTGTATTTAGGGATCGTTGCACTGGCCGTTGCTGCTTATGCATGCTTCAACATGGCATCCCCGGGACGTTGAGCGTCTTGACGACATATATCTCATGGACCATTACATCACCATTAGGCAATTTCAAAACAGGTGATTCATATTAGGGACCCGTCTCGTCCGATATGACCTATAATAATACGAGAGTGTAGTCCAATTGCCAATTTCTATACTGAAATCCCTAGTATCGTCTAGAGATCCTCGTCTTGTTGTTGTATAGAAGAATAGCGTGCTTTGACCCTACTCAGACTCCCTATACCCTGTGAAGATTGCCCAGAAGAATCCCCGGCTTTATGTTCTACTCCCTTGTCCGTCGTAGCAATGCATGCAGCACAGTTCATCATTTCCGGATCGTTCTTTGACAGAATCGCATCAATAACGAATTGATATGATCTCCAAAGAGCTGATAGGATGACTATTGTATTGATGATGACAGAGACAATGAGTGTTGGCCTGCTTTTGAGACGAGGGATCTGACAGAGAAAAGTAGTTGAGATGACAGAAGCTTCAATTCCCAACTTCTTTCTGGAGGGGTCTTTCGAAGTGAACGCATGATGGGCTAGCCCTTCTGTGGTGTTGACTCTGAGATTGTCACCCCAAACGGGTGTGCGATTCCGAATACCATTATAACCTTTGGTGGAATGCTCCAGAAGCTCAGCGTTGTCTAAAATATTCGGCCCAGAGCCGTGCTGTCCGAGGTCGGCCAGAATGGTGAAATAGAACGCCTTAGCCAGGCTATCTGCCGAGATCCAGATACCAGGGAGAGGCATCAACTGGTCGCTATCATCCGCTTTGGAGAGCTGCTCGATCAAGTGTGTGTTTTTCATTTTGTCATGGCTGCAATAATAAACATTGGGGGAAACTCCATTGTTACTGAAAGGGACGAAGAAACAGCTGACTTGGAAGAAGTCCAGGGCCTTGATGTCCTGTGCCGATGGCACGACTGTCTTTCTCTTGGTGAAAGAAATATGGCCTTTGTAGATTGGAGGGACGTCCGTATCATTCTCTCCCCGGAAGAACTTCTCGTTGGCAACGTGCATGTCATTGGTCAAGGCAATCGAGTACCAAGCGAGAAGTGATTCTCCCCACCACAAGCTCGCCTTAGCTGTCTCATTCCGACCCGGGAATGCTGTGCCGACATCGTTATCGATGCCGTTGACGTCGTAGGTTGTTGTCATGTTCACGGTCGTTGTGCCCCCAGGCGTGTCTACCTCACAGGACAACGAAGCTCGTAGCTTGGCGCCCCATTGCTGAAGTGCGATCTGAGAGGCGCTGCGATCGATGCCCTCAAACTCAATCGTGATTCCGTTGACTGCACATGATCGGAAGGGGTTGTTGAGATAGGGCAACGAACCCAGCAGTGCATCTGGTTCTTTTGGACTGTCGCCGCGCCAGATCTTAGTGACGGTGTACTTGAGGGCGGTATTGTTGGTATAGAACTCAGTGCCGATGGGGATAGTCGTGGTTGAGCAGAGTGACTTTGTGTTTGCGGTGAGGAAAGAAGGCCAGTCGGAGAAAGGATTTCGATTGTCGCTGGTCGTGTTGGGGTTGGATGTGGCCATGGAAATGGTCTCGTAGCCTTGTGTCGCGACGCTCAGAAATGCGATAAGTGCTGTCGCGATCAGTCCGCCAATAAGGACGACCGGAGTGAACCATTTATAGGGGTATGGTCTGCTGAGATTGTATGAGAAATATGAGGAATGCATGGTTAATCTTTAGGATTTGTGAGAGTCTTGAGCACGTCAACAGTCGAAGCAGGGGTGTTCTGGTATTTATCACTTAGCGCCTCAGATCAATTTATATGTAGCCATGGCTATTGAGCTGTTATACTAGTATTGGTGAGATCTCACTGGGGGCCAAAAAGAGGTGCTATGGAGTCTCGCAGACATACGCTGAAACACGGCACAACTAGATGCCAGCGGGAAGTGCTAATAAAGAGTTATGCTTACTAATTACCATGGAAGAGGTTTTGAGCATCGTGGGGCTAGCAACAGCACGGGAGGCGAAGTGCATAGAAGGAATATAGCCGCTTACAACCCCAGACATAAATAGACACATTAGCGCCCAGCCACTAATATGTTGTCTGACCTCAGCGAGATCTATGCGCACAGCCTCAGAATTGCGCGTTGAGTTCCAGACGCGGTCTTTTCTCAGACATAAGTAAATGACTGGCATTGCTGCGTCTCTTAATTGTCAAGTTGGCGAGCCGCTCTATTGGCTCCATGTATTTGAGACAGCAAATGGTCCCGCTTCTCAATCTTGATGAAGAAAAACACGTTGGCATGACCGGGATGCGGTAACTCAAACAGGGCTTAATGAGTGAATGAAGATGCTTAGAGAGATAGGAAGATAAAGAGACTGGTCGACTCTTGGTAGTATTAATAAATAAGATCAGAGGCTTTTATGAGAAGGTAGGCAATATTGCCGTTCCAAGCATGACTCCTAGAAGGCATCTCGCAGTCCGTACCCAGTCCCCTCCAAAACATTCTGTTCTAGTTCTCTAATAGAATAGGTCCAGAAACATTGTCAAGAAAATAGAGACCTAGGTCTAGTTCGACACACCAACCGGTGTCAAGCAAAGAATAGCTTGGCCAAGCTATAGCGCGAAATGAGTTAGTATCTAGTCTTTTTCGTTTCAAGAGTATGACTTACCACAGGAACGGCACAGCATCGAGCTCTCTTACCACTAGCTGCGCAGATTGCTTGGAAGTTTTCGGCATCGGTAGGAGATTCGGTGGCTATAGATCATGTTAGCTGTGATGTGTCTTATGACCTCAGGATTTACTCACGTGAGTCGCATTCAACGTCTGCAACCCCAGCAACATCGAGGGAACAACACTCAGGGTTTCCATAGATACTGTCGGGGCAAGGATCGAAGTTGGCGGCCGCTGTACTGGTGGATGAGCTAGGAGCGGACTCTGTCGAAGAACTTGGGGCAGAGGTAGCCGCTGACGAAGCGGGGCCGGAGGTGGTGGGGTTGACAGGAGAGGTGGTCGCTGCATCACTCGTTGAAGGGGCAGCAGAAGAATCAGAAGAGGAGGCAGAAGAGGAGGCAGAAGAGGAAGCAGGAGAAGTAGCCGGGGTGCTCGTCTCTGCACTAGCAGTGGATGGTGTCTCAGACTGCGTGCTTGATGATTCAGGTGAAGTACTTGCAGGTGCACCAGAGGAAGTGCTCGAAGAAGCATCATTCGTCGTCGCCTGGCTGGGACTAGACGTCTCAGGAACAGAGGATGATGGACCAGCACCGCCAGTACCACTAGATGGACCAGCGCTATCGCTTGGCTCCTGAGTAGCAGAGCTGCTGGATCCAGAGGAGCCAGGACCTCCAGCGCTGCTGCCTCCGGGTGAAGTAGATGACGGGCTATTGGTTGCAGGAGGGACTTCGACAATAACGGTGCCCGGACCAGAGCTTCCGGTAGGTGTGATAGTGGTCGTAGAGGGCTCGCCATTACCATCGTCTCCAGTGACAGTGCGAGTAACAAAAGAGGAGGGAGTGGAAGATGAGTCAGAGGCAGGAGAACTAGAAGGTGGTACCTCCACGATAACAGTTCCGGGACCTGTTGAACCAGATGGGGAAAGAGTCGAAGTGACTGGATCATCCGTTGGGTTAAGGGTACTACCAGTGGTGGTAACAGTGACAAACGGGATGGAGGAAGGAGATGAAACCTGGGAACTAGGTACGACGACAATAACCGTGCCAGGATCGGTAGGGTTGCTGGGAGGAATAGTGCTTGTGCGAGGGTCATCAGTAGGAGAAAGGTCCCCAGTGGTAGTGACTGTGACATAGGAAGCGGAAGGAGAACGAGTATTGGTGTTAGGGACCTCAATAATGACACTGCCGGTTGCTCCGGGTTTGTCAGGAGTGATAGTAGTGGTAGCAGGGCCAGTGAGAGAAGGGAAGTCCCCAGTGGTAGTGACCGTGACATATGGGACAGAAGACATAGAAGACCCATCAGCTCCAGGAGGAGATGTTGGGACCTGGATGATTACTATACCAGGCTCGCCAGGCTCAGTTGGGGGGTAGGTCTTGGTGACGGGATGATTGCCAATATCGTCAGGGTTCGCAGGAACGGTAAAGGTGAGATAGCCTCCATCTGGAGGAGCGCCGTTGCCGTTGGTAGCACTATTTGGGAATAATTAGTGGCCTTAATATAACTCTTGGATCAGTGGCGAACTTACCTGGTCAGTGTAGTCAAACTTGTCGAGACATCAGTCAGGATAGTGCTCAGAGACGTGGGAGCATTGGTGACATGCACAACGTGGCCATCGTTGAGGACAATGTCAGTGTTGGCAGGGAAGTAGGAATCGATCAGGATAGGCTGCTGAAACTGATATTCAACAGGCTGAAGGTTGATGATGGTTGAGCAAAGAAGATCGGCAGAAGCCTGGGCAAGAGCAAGCTCCATCACTGTTGAAGCGGCCATGATACTCTTGGACTTCATGGTGATTAACGAGTGTTCAGGAGAAGATAGAGAAGCGAGTGATTTGAAGTAAACGAGTGTAATCGGAAACTGATAAGAAGATGTTGTTGAAATTCAAGTGAAAGACGTTGGACTCGGGCTGAAGACGAGCTGTATATACATGCCCAAACCGGCGGCTGATGTTAATTCCTCGATCACAACAACTCGAGAATTTCAGGCAATTTCTGATGCTTGAGTTTGAGAAATGCCGACACGACGTTCATGATCCGGCCTGCACCGCAAAAGCCAAGCCTTTCAGCTCCCATCGCAAAAGCTTGTCTCTCGACACCCCAACCATTAACACTATCTCCTGCTTGTCTCACATTCTCACCGCCAAGCAAGGTTCCATCGGAGATATTAGCCGCCGATCACTTTCCCGAAACAGGTTTGACGAAGGAACGCTTATGCAAGGCAGCGATATCAACATTGCCTGCTTTCGGTGGATCAATAGGCATTGAGTTTTTGCTTCAGCTGCGTTGTGCATGTTTAATTTCAAAGTCCAGAGTTGCCACATTGCTACGCGGCATGGAGGAACGAAAGTAATTTTAGGAAGATTGGCTTATTGAGAGGTCGGCGATATATAATCCTTGACGGGAGGGATATTTTTTTGGCAATGGCAGACTTACAAGTCATTTGACAACTTTCACTCGTTCACACAATACTGTCACTCGCTTCGTCACTCGCTTCAACATGCAGACCTCCAAGTCCCTCATCCTTTTCCTCTTGACCGCCGGTCTGGCAGTCAACGCAGAGACTACTTCCTGCATTACCTCAACCAAGACCTTTCCCACTATCACCTCCATCATCGTCGAACCGACCAGCACTTGGTCTGGTAACGGCACAGGTGTTGGTAGCCACACCGTGTATACCACTGAGTATCACGAGTTCTGCTCCACGGGTCTGCGTCTGCACACGTACACCATCACTGAGGCTTGCCACAAGGAAAAGTGTCAGCCTCGCACCACTGGCGTTCCGCCTGGCTTCACCTCAACTGTTACTGTTTGTGACTCTTGTGGCGAGAAGCCTATCACTGCAACACTTACTGTCCCGTGTCCTGAGGCTACTCCTACAAAGGAACATGGCAACGGCATGGAACCTCCTAAGCCGCAGCCTGAACCCTGTGAGACATGCCGCGGTCAGGGCGAGCCTTCTGGCAAGCCTCCCGGCCACCCGCAGCCTGTTCCGTCTGCCCCGGCTGTCAAGCCAACTCCTTCGGGTGCTCAGCCAGTAGAATGCACCACGTGTGGTCCCAAGTCCCCATCTGCTGGTCTTCCTCAACCCCCCAAACCAACCAACTACTCAGGCGAGGACAAGCCAGAGAAACCCGGCTCCCCTGGAGGAAAGCAGTCTCCTCCCCCGGCTCAGCCCAACCCTCCCGCTGCATGCACGACTTGCGGTGCTGGAGGAGAAGCCCCTCAGCCCCCTGCATCTCTGGCAACTTCCATCGTTCCCAACCCCTCTGGGGAGGAACATGCTCCTAGCCCTACCAGTGGCCCTTCTCCCGGAGAACCATCCGCCATCACAGCCGGGGCCGGTAAGGCCTCTTACGTCGAGCTAGGTCTTCTTGGATTCTTTGGGTTTGGTTTCATTCTGTTGGGCATTCCCTTCTAGATCTTTTCGTATAGCTTAACTAGCCTGGATATGTTGCCCCAATTGTTGAGGTGGATATAGCTTTAGCTGCTGTTGTTAGGCTTGGGAACATGCTCCCTGATTGTATGTGCTTAATTCCGAGCTTGGGTCCTTGATCTTGGGACTTCATAATTTCCTTCTTGTAAATAGTCCCATGTTAGCTTCACAATTGAATCATTGAATCGAAGAGACTTTGTCAGTATTGCTAAGAATGGGAGTTCTTACTGGCCTCCATATGCAGCCTTGTAACAGCATTCAGGTCAACTTCGTGCTGTAGTAATTGGTGAGGCATTTCGGTATGTTTAAGTTGTGAGCCAGATATGTTATTTGCAGTAGAAATTTGTGGCTGAGAGCTCAAATCCGCACATAGGCTTAGTAGTAATAGCATTCAGTTCAGCTCTGCTGGTACGCCTCTGTACGCACCTAGCGATGCATAACAGGGTACATTCTTTTGAATATGGAAGTGATCATCAACTATTTTGATTCTTGCTACTCACTAAATGATACCTATGCTAGGTTGTCATATTGAATTAAGTAGAGATCAGCGTTTAGTCTCTGACGTCTGAGACATTATTATTGAAGGTATGTGTGGGGGGGTGG